>JAADXR010000019.1:0-148143 GCA_023337935.1 Elongisporangium anandrum | reverse complement strand
CTGGGCTAATTTACCCATAGTCACCTTCTGGGGAAATACATTTCCGTCGCGTGTAGCAGCAGCATTGATCAGCAACGCTATGGAGCACTCAGAGATCGTTGTCCATTCACTGAAAGACTATGAGGATGTCGCCGTTACTCTGGCTGACAGCAATCACGTACGGCGTGGAATCCGGAAAGATCTTGCAGCTAACGGGCTTGGCTCGCCGCTTTTTGACTCAGATCGGATAGCAAACAACGTCGAAACAGCGTATCAAGCCATAGAAGACGTCATGTCATACGTGGATCCAGATCGAGCAGTAAAGTTCCAGTTGATAATCAATCCAGAAGCTTCAACAGAGCTGCACCTTGCAGAAAACACAAATCTTCGGCTCCATTTCGCTGTCGAGAAGGCCCTTCTACTCCATCAAAGCGGTCACTTTCAAGACTCCATACACGTATACCAGCGCGTATTAAGAGTGAATCCGCATCACATCGATGCTATGCACTTGCTTGGTGTGGTATATCTTCAACAGGGTAACACGAATGAAGCCATCAAAATACTAGCTGACGTCGTCCACGATGCACCTCACGTGTCTCTCTATCACCAAAATCTTGGAGCAGCGTATCTTACCGCAGGCGCCAATGGGTCGGCCGCGCAGGAGGTATGTCATTTTTCTCGCAATTTCTTGTTCATTAACTCATTTCTTTTGTTTGACTGGTAGATCATGAAGGCTCTGGAACTTGATTCCTTCAACGTGCGAGCTTTCAATTCACTCGTCCAACTATATATTAACCAGAAAGATTTCGAGCAGCTCAATCACTTGTACGAAACATTAGCTGCTCCACTGTTACGAAATATGGATGCAGATCCCCCCGGATTCGACCGGGAACGAGCATTTCTGCAATATGGATACGCTCTTGAACAAATTGGGCGGTCCGAGGAAGCCATTGACTTACTGCAAACAGCCTTGGAGCGCTATCCGTCGTTTTTTCGCATCGGATACAACTTGGCAGCGATGCTAATCATGAAAAAACAGTATCACCGTGGTGATACCATTCAGCTTGCTGCGGCAACTAACGAGAGTCGGCATAATTTCCAGCTTCAAGGTGTGCACTTCCGTAAGCGTGCACGGCCAAAAGACAAAATCGTCGTCGCAATATATTGCTATGAGTACGGTAATTCATGGTGGTCACCCTGGGGTCCTTCTTCTCTTGAAAAGGGCATCGGAGGGTCCGAAGAAGCCGTAATTCACCTCGCAAGAGAGCTATGGCAACTTGGATACTGGGTGGAAGTCTACGGTGAGCTACCAGAACACGATATCACTCATTCAAGTCTACAAAACCAACAAGATCAGGTTTTGTGGTATCCCCACACGTCGTATGACATTGATGACGGTCGCGTGGATGTGTTCATTGCGTGGCGGTATCACACGTCACTTGCCCTTGGTATTAACGCACGATCGCGATACTTGTGGATGCACGATCTATCGGGAGAAGATCTCGCGCAATCTAGTTTTATGGCTGAGTTTGTGAGCGGAATTTTCTGCGTCAGCGAATTTCAGGCAGCTCAAATGCCACCAATACTGCGGTCCAAGGTCATTGTGACGTCCAATGCATTAGATCCAGCATATTTCGTAGATGGGCCGAATCTTCCTTTGCATTTTGTTTACGGAAGTGCGCCAAATCGCGGATTGATGACACTGCTGACCGTTTGGCCGCGCATCCGCGAAGCCTTGCCGAACGCGACATTGACTATTTACTACGGATTCACGCGTGGTTTTGAGTCTTGGGCGAAAATTTATCTCCCATCATATCCGGAGTTCAAACGTAAACTTGAACACATGATGAGAACGTACCCGGGTATTGATTATGTCGGATTGGTGAATCACAGCACGCTAGCTGAAGGATATACACACGCCGGATTTTATCTGTACCCGACCACGTTTTCTGAAACTAGCTGCATCTCACTTATGAAGGCAATGGCGTACGGTGCTATTCCAATCACGAGTAGATTCCCTTGGTCCGCACTATCAGAAACGTGCGCTGGCTACGATGTTGGTCCACGAGCGATCCAGGGGAGTAATCCTGGTATGTATATCTAACCTCTGTGCTGGAACTGTTTTGCAGTTGCTGATTGTTGTAGTGATTGACTACAGGTGAAGATCCGGAATGGCTCGAATTGTGGATAAATAGTATCGTGGAAGCTGTGAGAAATGCTGATCAAATGACTTCGCTACGACAAGAGATGAAGCAGTTTGCACGTCAAAAATACCAATGGCGCAATGTTGCTGAACAATGGAGCCGGGAGTTTGCTTCTCACAAGGGTTAGTAAAAATGATATTCCAACAACCGATTGCTAGCGCTCATTGGTATGAACATACGAAAATAAACAACCTAGTACCTCTAAATATTGGGCCAATGCTGCGGTGCATTTATTTCTTTGTTCACATTTCCACTGCGCGTTTTGTTTTGTGAAAATCCTTTGGAGCCCGGAGGGCTCTGTGTATTCAGCCGCTCACATTATTTTTGTACATTCGGTCGGCACTTCTTGCAATACCAATCGTCTTCTGGCACTGCGGTCAGTTTCGCACATTTCTACGAGAGCGAAAGTACAAGCGTAAGTGCTTCAGTCCAATAATAAATGAAGCAGCAATATGGTCGTACCAAATGGAAAACTTGTTCGCAGCCCTTAGTTCCGTCTTCCGATCCGCAAATGACGTGCGAGTCGAGGCGAATCTTATTTTTCTTGCAGTGCCCACACACTTGCAAGTTGCACTCGTTGCAGAACCACTCCGATGCAGGAACATCCTAACAGCAACAGCCATTTAGTTCACAGAAACAAAAGTAACACCAACGTCACCTAGTTTACCTTCAGTCCAATGCAATTGAGATGGAACGCTCGAGGGCATCCTTCACAGCATAGCAGCTCACCACCAAGTGAACAAACGCTGCATTCCACATCCCACTGGTCTGCTGAATGTTTGGGCGCAGACTCGTCACCACTATGATCAGTTGAAGCTGCATCTTCTTCTTCTTCCTCCTCATCCTCTTCTTCCTCGTCGTCCATTTCAATTGCCTTTGATTTACTAGTGGTTTGCTGGCGTGTTGATGAACCTTTTTCGACGTTTTGCTTAGTGTGTGCTGGAAGAACGGGTTTAACGGAGCTATCGCACATGTGGCAAAAGGTTTTGCCGCGTGGAATGCGTCGAAGACCAACACAAGTGTAGTGAAATACACGTGGGCATCCGTCACAGCACAGCAGCTCGCCTCCCTCGCTGCAAATATAACAGTCTTCGTCCCACTCGTCATCCATAGAATCACGTTCATGCGCATCTTCGTGTTCAGCTTCTTCAGTTTTCTGTTTCTTCTTGGCGGCTCGTTCCTTGCGAGAGCGCTTTTCCTTTTCACTTTTAGCACGGCGCATATTGGCGACCACATCTTCATTCGAAAGTTCAGATACACCAACGATTTCGAGTCGCTGAACAAAGGAGGCAAGAGCAACAGCCAGTGTTGCAATAGTGTGACTTTTCTTGACTTCTTCGACCCAACGAATTCGGCATTGCTTAGTTGGCCATAAGAATGTGCCATCATCAACAGCGCCCATATCCAAGTCATCTTCGTCGTCATCTTCGTCATCGCTTTTATCATGATGATCAACAATGGCTGCTTTGCCGTTTTCAGTAGCTGTAGCAGACGTCTTATTATTGCTCTCGCTTGAAGTTGAGTGGATCTTCATGGCTTCACTTTCCAGCGCCAGCAACGACGCAATACAGTCTTTCACCGATTTCACTGATTTGACAGTCTTCAACCAATCGGAGCGTCCGTGTTCAGCTCGATCTTGCCAGTCAGAACCAAGATCACGAAGGCGTTTTGAGAGCCAACCTTCGACTTCTATCAAATCACTCTGTAAGGATTCGACCCCGACAATCTCGTGCGGTTGCTTTCTCCAAGTCTTCAATTCATTGCGCCATGACAAAAACTCCGTAGGAGATCCTTCATGGGCATTCGAAGCGCGACGTTGGCGTTTCTTTGAGTTCGCGCTTTCATCATTCAGAAGATCAGAAATGAGTAGACCAGGCTTTGAGACTGGCATCTCTTGCGTGATTAACTCCAAATTATCATTCAATGCTGCAAGCAGTTGTGCCTCGCGAGGAATGCGATTGTCGAGTGATTCTATGAGCGCCGTTACTTCAGCCTGAGAAGAATAATAAAACCATTTTCCTGATTCATCTTGATTTTGACTCACGGAAAGGCCATTTTTCAATGCATCATACTTGCGCTTTAAAGCATCGACAGGTCGAGGTCTCTCAACAAAAAGCCGCTGAGGCTCTCCACGGAAAATCCAGTACCGCGCAAGGTTGCGATCACGTCCCAAGCGTTCGGTGCGCACAAAACTGTCCCGGATAAGCTTGTTAAATTTTTGCTTTCTTGTATTGGCCTCTTCTTCCCTTGTAGCTTCTGACTCAAGTAGCTCCAGTACATGCGATGCGGACACAACAATGCGCTCTGGTAAATTGCACTCTTTGCCCTTTTCGATTGCAGAACGAAGCATGACAGCGTCTTTCGAGATCAAACCGTCTTGAATTCCTTTCTTCGCAGCAGCACGCTTGCGTTCAAGTTGTTCTTGTAGCTTCGCCTTTCGTTGCTTATTATCGGCCTTTCGCCGTATCCGTTCACGTTGAGTATCGAGCGTCTTCTTGCGAGCAAGATACTCATGACGGGAAATTAGCTCTTGCACTTGCAATCTTTCCAGCTCAACTTCATTTGTCTCCAGAGCTTCTTCATTTAACGTGAGGTCATCATCAGTATCACTGCCAGAACCTGCCATACCAGAATCGCTTTTCCTATCGTCATTGTCCTCTTCAGCAGATGCGGCCTCTGATCCTGGTTCTTTTCCGTTCTTCTTGTCCGTTTTAAGCCATTTCTTCACAGACCCCTTGTTGGTTTCGGCAATGCGAGCCAACTCCGCACGCTGCTTTTCTCGCAGCTTTTTATCATCTTCAGCAGCAATTTTCTTGTCTTGCATAACCACACGATTGTATTCCTTGGCAACTTGAATCGATTCTCCAAGATTTTTACCAAGGAGTTGGCGAACTTTTTCGGTTGCAAACATTCTGCTCACCAAGAATGTAAGCAGAGATAACTTGTGGCAAATATCTAGGTGCGGATACTCCTTATTTCCAAGCTCTTGAATAGCTTTACGAAGCATAGGCGTTGCATAGGCCATATACCGCGGGACTGAGATCGCCAAACTGTGCAAGACGGCTGGCCAAGAAAGTGCATTTAGCAGATTCGATGTTGGTACGCCAACTGTAAGCGGTGCCTGTTGAATTTCAAAGCGATAGCGCTCAGTTTCGTCCATAGCGCCTTCATCATCCGACACATAATCTTCATCCTCCCTGAAGTAAACAAAAACACATCCTGAGAATATGTGATAGCACGTGAAATAACGGAGACAAGAGTACCTGTCTTCTAAGATCAAATCCAGTAAGCACATGTGCACTTCTGTGACCAAAGGAGAATGCTCATGGTGCGCTAACGCAGCAGCAAACTGTTCCATGGTGATCGGAGATAGTCCAACAATGCTACTAAACGCGTATATGCAATCCCATGCAGCGATCAATTCGCCGGTATACTTCGGAGAAATTTCACTGAGCGAACACTCCGTAGGTCTAAGAAAAAAGCATGTTAGTTCATACCACTTGGCGATTGTTGTAAAACCCATAAACATACGTTGGAGGATCTGCTCTATCCTTTTCTTGTCCATCATCAGTTGGAATATCCTCCACTCCTTTTCTTTTCTTGTTGAGAGCTTCCTCCTACAATCAGCAATCGAAACATTTAGCTCAAGTACGAACTGAACCACAACATATAGGCTGAAGAACCGACCTTTTTCTTCAAGGATGCGTCTTCCTTTTCAAGCTTTTCCAGTTTTTCCTTGGCTGTTCGAACAGTTTGCGCCAGATCTTCAGCGAGCTTTCCAAGCTTCTCTTCCTCTTTGTCCTTATACTTGATTTTCTTCCGGCTGAGAATACGATCCTGCATTTCCAGCACTCGCTTTGCCTTGTTCTCAATCGCATCCACTGATTTCTTGGCCAGCATTTCTTCTTTTTTCTGTTTTGCCAGCAACTTTTTAGCATCGCGCTCCAACTTGGCTGTCTCTCGCATCACTCTCGCTTTATCCTTCAGCTCTCGTTTCTTGCGGCGTCGATCAAGGCAGGCCCTACCGGTGTGACAAAATAAAGCGTCAGTGCCGGGTCAAATCCGTTCAGGAACGGAGTTAGCGTTGACGTACGCGCACATCTTGCAGAACCACTCGGTGTCAGGAATCGCGTGCTCGCCCATTCCTAAACTACATGGTTTACAATACATTGAGACAGAATAACCCACACAGAAATAGGAAATGCCCACTCACCAGCTCATGTGGAACGCACGAGGACATCGATCACAGCACAACAGCTCGCCTCCATCCTGTGAACACATTAAGACGCATGAGGTCGACCGTTTCCTCCTTCTCCATGCCGTTCCGGTCTGCGTCGCTTTACCTTGCAGATGTTGCAGTACCATCGGTTGTGGTCCGACCATCCTTCGTCACGCTCGCTGTCTTCGTCCATATCGTCGTCTTCCTCAGCCGAGTCCAAGCGCTTGGAGCTCTTCCTCGAGTCCACCGACATGGTGTCGTCTTCCTCGGCCGAGCTCAGGGTCATGGCCGTGGACTGTGTGACGCTCGCGGCGCCGTCGTCGTCGTCTTCCGTGTGGCACAAATCCACGACGCTGAGCATGCCATTCGACGAGCGCCTCACGGGAGACGACGGGCGGGGCGGAGAGGCCGGATCTGGGGCCGCGGCCTTGCTCTTGGGCGCCTTGGGCTTGGGCTTGCCGCCACTGCGCTGCATCGGGCCAAAGGGAAACCGAGAGAGCGACTGGGGCCGGAAGGAGGAGGAGGCGGACGCGGACGGGTGGCAAAAGTGGCGCGCTCGAGTGCGGCGCCCCGCCCCGGCCCGTACTGTACGGCCGGCCCACTCTTAATAGTAGCCGCCAGCCAGGGAGGTCAGTCGCACCAACATTCTGGATGGTGTATACAGGTATACGGATGCGATGTGGGTTCTTATAGCGAGGGACGACACGGGCACGATCCGTTACATCCATGCGCAGGTTACGGAAGAGGCTATTAAATGGGGTGTGGATTTACGCGAGATGCAGCATTCGCAGCGTCGTCTTGGTGGTCGTGGTGTTGGTACTGGCACTGTCGCTGCTGGTGGAGCTGCTGGACTTCTTGAACACGCCGGCGATGGCGAGGATGACGAGGATGACGAGCACGGCGCACAGGCCTATGGCCAGCGTCAGACGCACGTTCTTCCACCACATGGCCTTGCGCAGCTTGCGGCCTGTGTTGCGGAAGACCTTGGCCTGCTCGTTCAGCTCGTTGGATTTTTGCTCCACGGTCTCCATCTTCTCCGTGTTGGACAGCACGACTTGGATGTTGTTGTGCATGACGCTCTTGACGCTGTCGACCTGATGCATGACCTCCGACAGCTTGTCGACCTTGGTCCGGTCGTCGAACGTGGCAGCGATCGAGCCCAGCACCTTCATACAGTCTTTATCCAAGCCATTCTAGAGCAAAACCACGCAGATCATCAGTCATCGTCCATTGAAAACCCGTTGAGACAGGCTGCACCAACCTCTCTGCACGTCAAGGCCTTGGAGCCAAACTTGGGCACGATCTCCTGCTGCATGTTCGTGATCATCTGGAAGGCCAGTCGGATCGGGTAGTCCTTGGCTGTGATCGCGGCAAACACGAGCTCGTCATTGTCCATGGTGAAGTGGAACTTGTTCGGGTCGCACTCGAGCGAGTGGCGGCCATTGGGCGTGACCTGCGACTTCCACGTCGGCGCGCGGATGACCTTGGAGAACATCTCCTTGTACACCACGAGCTCGTTCATGTCGACCTGTGGCTTCTTGGTCGACGTGTGCAGGTAGCATGCCACGATGGCCTTGTCTGTGGCGCGCGCGATGGCCAGGAACTTAACATTGTCGCGCGTCAGCGTGCTCGGCGCCGCCATGACTGCTGTGTTGAGTGGTAGGCTGCCTCTGGATTGTGAGCCTTGCGTGGCGATGGCGCTTTGAGAGACAGAGCAGAGAAGCCGCGCTCACTATTTCCGTAGCTTTCCGCGTCCTTTTCGTTCTCGGGTCGCGCCGCAATGAAACTGATTCACGAAACGGACTGGTACACAATGGGTTCACACTGGTACAGTCATGCAAAAATATTTACTAAACTGCCCACCACAACAAGAGAGAAATTACAATCATGGACGGACATGGTCAAGTGGATCTTGGTTTGTATGGGAACGGGTTAGTCTACCTTGAGGAATGGCTGCGCCAGCGTCACAAGTTGCTTCAGCTGGTCAGCAGAGTAAGCTCCAAAAGCTACAGGGTCGGATTTCGTCCCCAGCTGTTCCTGGAAGAGCACGATGTCGGCACCGGAGCTGCAGGCAGCGTCAAGGGCCACGCCTTCGATCATGGCATCTTCCGTGACCAGGCCACTCTCTTTCCACGCGCCAAGCATTCCCTGTACACGATCAGCGTCCAGCAGCTATTGATATTAAGCACCAGAACAGAGCAAAGTTAGTGAGTGACAGATCATAAGCATCCAATGCATTGGGCTGCTGGCTTACCTCAATCGACAGCGTGAAGCACTTGAGCAGCTCGCGCAGCGCGATCGAGTACGCAAAGCCGAGTTCCTTGGTCTCTTCGAAGTTGCTGAACTCCTTCAGTACCAGATCAAAGCGAGGCAGGATCTGCGTCTCAAGGATGAAATTCCACTCCTCGGCATTATCGAACTGCCCGTGCTGGTTGGCAAGGATGTGGGCCCAGGCGACGTCTTCGGCAGGCGGGAGCTTGAGAGAAGAGTTCTCAGGCAAAACGGTCTCCATGTATTTGCGCTCGACACTGAGAGCCAGGTTGAAAGCCGACTTCAGAAGCAAGGCAACATCTTCTCCTGTGTGGTCACGGTATGATCGCAGACACAGAGGCTTGCCGTTGGAGAGAATGGCTTCGAACGGCTTCACTGCGATCACGAGCATGTCCTGCTCTTCCTTGAACTGCTTCAAAGCAGCCGACAGAGGCATCGACGCACTAGTGAGATTCACAGGCAGCTGCAGGGAAGCAAACCGCCCAAACTGGTTGGCCAATGGGGTGAACGTGGATTGGATCAACGGCTCGACCAAGTCTGCTGACGTGGACACTGCAAAGCCGTAGCTTTGAATCTTGCCCGCTTGACAAAACCCTTCCAGAGTCTCTGACGCTTGCTTCAGAGCATCAGACAGCTTGCCACTATTCTGAAAAAGCTGTTCTGGGATTCGGACGCTGACATGATCCAGCGTCTCGACGTCAAGCTCCGAGATAGCCCGCTCCACGCCAGCATTCACGAACTGCTTGCTTAGCTGCTCATCAGCGCCTGGGATTCAATGAGGTTTCACGTTAGAAGCTGAACTATTAGCAGCAGATGAGCTAATAGAGCCTTATGCATGAAACATACCGATGGTCGCTGGGTTAACAAGGCTGTCTCCTAGAAGTGCCGACAGCACAATTCGCTCTCTCGGCATCTCGTAGTCGTCAATGAGCTCCTGCAGCACAAGAGACTCAATGTACGACTGTTTCTGGCGATTCGCACTGCTGGTCGGATCCAAATACGGATTGATAGATGTCTATCAAGCACAAAAGATAGTCGCGTCAATATATCAATGCCAATGGCTCGTATCCATCCATAGTTACCTGAAGAAAGTTGCTGTGGCCAGCCTCAATTGCGTTGCGACTGGCATCGATGCGAGGCACGTCTTTCCCCCAGATGTACGGGCTTCCCGCGCCACGGCGAGCAACATGCACGTAGGCAGCACTGCCGCGCTCGCCGATCCGCAATCGAGCTGCGGCAGGAGCCTTGGGATCTGTCGCATGTGTTTCAGCATCCAATTGCTGCGTGTGCTCCTGATTCGCGCGTCCAAGGTGCATCGATCGGGTCGCATTGGCTGCACTACCCGTCACGTGCAGAGAGCCAGCGCTCGTGGCCATGAGGCGCTGCGTCAGACCCACGCGGAGGGGATGCATGTTCATGGCCAGCATCACGTCCACAACTGAATTCGGGCAGCCTTCTATAAAGGGTGCTTCTGATAAATTCCCAGATGCAGGTGAGCTGGCCGGATCTTGTACCAAAACAAGGGATGGGATGCAACCGAAGCAATCTTGGCTTGGTGATTGCTTCAGGACATGTCTATTGATCGTGAGTGGTGGTCTATGAATGCAAAGCTTTGGTGGTCGTCCGCTCATGCGCGTGCAGCAATCTGCTTCTTCATGAAGTCGCGCATGACATCCTTCGGGTCTTTGTTGGTCGGGATGTAGTGGCCGCCTGGGTGCTGGAACACGACAGGGTCCACGTACAGGTTCGCCAGCTCCTGGCTACGCGAGAGAACCACGACGGCGTCGGTCTCGCCCATGACGTGGAGCGTCGGGATGCTGATCTTGGTCGTTGGAACGGGGTAACGAGGGTCCAAGGAGTTCGTCGCCGCAGAGAAGAAGATGCCGAACTTGAATGCGAACGGGTTTTCTTCGGTGGGATGTTCGAGCTGCTGTTGCAGCAGCAGCGAAGCCATCATGCCGCCCATGCTGAAGCCAAACACGCCGTCGAACGGACCCTGCTCGCGGCAGATCTTAGCAACGTACTCGACCGCTTCTTCGACGTGCGAGTACTTGTGGCGTCCCGTTTCCTCGTCCATCTCGAAGTTCCACCACGCGAATTGCGCCACGTCTTCCTCTGGAATCTCGCTGATTGCAAAATGCGCCGTCAATACACAGCATCAGCGTCAGGCTATTGAGTCACATTTACCTGTTGATGTGCTCTTCGCTCGTGGGCTCGTAGGGAATGGTGATCGGTCCGTCAACAAACACTACAGAAGCGCAAGCAAACATTTGCAGAGTAAGGCCAGCAGCTCGACAGCATCGTGTCAATTGAAGCACGTACCGAATTCCACAGTGGACTTGAACGTACGGCGGTATGATGCCATGCGGCCGCGCAGCTTGGCGCCGTTCTGGCGGTATCCGTGGAGGCAGAGAACGCGCAGCTTGTCCATTGGTCTTGTGTCTTCGGGGCTTCAAATCGTGAAATGGGTCGATTAAGTTGTGCCGCTCTGACACATCTGGCGCATAGGTATTTTCGTAATAGATTGTTAAATTCACAGCAGCACATTGCTGATTCCGTAATCACTATGTTTTTTGAATGGCGATAGGCATTCTAGCAAAATTAGCCGTCTCATCAATAAATGTATATTTTAATAAATAAACTGTTTTTATTTGAGGTGTTTTGGAAAAATACGTGTCAATATTCTCCTATGATAGATAAAGTACCCACATGGGCCACGTAACCGAGCAGCCAGGTGGCGTCAGTTCAAGTTGCTTTCAGAACCACGCGACTCGATGGTGCGGCTCTCGCGATGGATGCTGCTGATCGCGGCCGCTCTGGCGAGCGTCATGATGCTGGCTGCTGCTGAGGAGGTGGTCACTGCCAAGAAGAGGTGCGTCGAGTGGAGGAAGAGGAGCACGAGGGAGATGCTCGCTCAACTGCCCCATTTGGCGCTTGTCTAATCACTTGGGACTGATAGCACGGTCGAGGTCCAGTTCCCGCATGTGACGGATGCGCTGCTGGAGCAATTGGGCTACGAGAAGAAGAACCGCTACTCCGCGTCGTCCTTCAAGGTCGGTTGTGCCTCCATTGTCCTAACAGTGCAGTTGACTCACATCTGAATGCTGCTGTGATCCAGGTCACGCCACGTAAGCCTGCTCCGGACTTCAAGAACGTGAACGCTGTGGTCAATGAGAAGTTCGAGAAGGTGTCGCTCAGCGACTACAAAGGTCAGCAGAGCGATCTCATGCCGCTGTTGGATGTGGCAGTGGCGACTAAATCACCGGAACGATCGGATGGACAGGCAAATGGCTCATTCTCTTTTTCTACCCGTTCGACTTTACGTTCGTGTGCCCCACGGAGATCGTGAGCTTCAGCGACAGCGTCGAGACCTTCCGCAGCATCAATGCCGAGGTATGTTTGTGCTGGAATGAGCAGCATGCTTGATGCTGTTTGGACTCAAATTGCTCTCGCTGCTGCAGATTGTGGCCATCTCGACGGACTCGCACCACACGCATCTGGCGTGGGTGCGCACTCCGCGCAACGAAGGCGGTCTGGGCAAGATGAACATCCCGCTCATTGCCGACATCAGCAAGCGCATCTCGGAGGACTACGGCGTGCTGGTCACGGACGAGGACGACGAGATGTACGGCGCTGCGCTCCGCGGGCTGTTCATCATCGACCCGGAAGGAACGATCCGCTCGATCCAGATCAACGACGACGCTGTCGGCCGCAGTGTGGACGAGACCCTGCGCATTCTCAAGGCGTTCCAGTACTCGGCGGCGCACCCGCACGAGGTTTGCCCGGCCAACTGGAAACCCGGAGGTGAGACCATCAAGAACAACCACGAGGACAAGATCGACTTCTTCAAGAACCTCTACGGCTAAACGGAGGCAATGTGATCTCGCGTGTTTTATCTGCCCATGTATAGAGCCCGGAATCGCTGCGATGCACCAATAGCACTAAGACAGTAGTAGGAGAAGCAGGAGAAGAGTGTAGCAAACGGAGGAATGCGGATGGATTGGATTTGCGTTAGCCATTCATAATGCAGCTTTGTTTTGTGTTGGCAAATGAGGCGATTGCATGGACTTATGCTGACTGGTTCATGGCGCGGAAGGAACGGCATGCATGGAAGACGACGAAGCAGACGTGTGGGCGGACAAGAACATTCGCAATTATATTTTGTAGATCCAATCCTTAATCCGTTCGCACGTGCTCAGACAAAGCGCACAGTGTGAACGCATGGCCAGACTAGATGGGGCGCATCACTGCTATCGAGAACGAAGAAGAGACGACCCAAAGGCGAATCCTCCATCCTCCACTCGCTCTAGCAGAACCGACAGGCCGCGTATTTATTCCGAGCGCGGGAAGCCGTTCTTCCAGTTCTGGTACTTCATGAGGAAGACGGGCACGCCGACACCGCCGACGACGACGAACAGGGAGAGGCCGGTGACCCAGCCCTTGGGGAACTCACCCTCGAACACGTAGTGCTGGTGGTGGCCGGCCTGGCGGGTGGACGTGCGCGAGATGCTGCGCGTGCCGGCGGGGGCCATCTTGGAGGCGGTCTGCTTGACGATCTGGGCGAGCATTGTGATCCGAGGGGGAAGGAGGCTTATGGAGGTGGGCGGACGACGCTGGAAACCAAAACTGATTGGAAATGCGCCACCGCCCATTTCCCACATTTCGATCGATTTTCTCTATTTTCCCATTAGTATAGAGGAAAGTATATGGAGTGGTTTCACAAAAGCCCATTTGTTGGGAAACTAAGGTCCAGATTGGAGACTGTGTATAGTATACAGGAACGACGGGCTCAAAAACACGCACCGACGATGTGTATAACCGTATAGAGGCATGTATACAAGGCCGTGGCCGCATGTTTATCTCGCGGCGTGGTGATGGTGATGGCGATGGCGGGTGGTCTTTATCGAACAATGCTCCACTATTGTGGTAACGAGAATAACATGTGTGTACACATATACACGTAGATACATTGCATAAGTTACTCGTGCACACCAAGCCACGCAATAGAGAGAATGAATGCAGACAGATCCAGGGGCATCTTCACGCCTTGCAGAAGGATTGCAGCAGCGCTGCATCGGCCAGCAGCTGGAGAGTGGGCTTGTCATCCGTGCTGCTACTGGCAGCTGATGTGCTGGCGCGCTTTTGCTGGACCACGCTGGTGCTTGGCTTGGGCGAGATGTTTGAAGTTGGCGTCGCGATCAGTCGCTTGCCATTCATGAACGCGGGCGCGGTCTTCGAGGCCGTTGGCTGGATCGTGTTGGCGTCTCGACCAAAGCCGCCATTGCTCATGACACCAGCCACCGGCGTCATCCACTGGGACAGTGTGTTCGCGTCGGCTGCAGACCAGACAGACGCCACATCCTCGGGCGTCCAGCAAATCTTCCCACCAGCCAAATGAGCTGTCTGCATAGTTACAGGCGAACGGCTGAAGCCAGCGTAGACTTGATCGAGATCCAAATGGCTGAGCTGCAGCAAGGGCAAGGGACTCGTGCAGTTGGCTGGTGACTGTTCAGCCGCCGCTTTGCTCGGCAGCTTACTGGGCGTGATCTCCGCAGCGCGTAGCATATTTGAGCGGTCGTTTACCTGCTGCTGTTGCTTGCGCTGCATTGCCGTTGGCGTGGTTGAGCGGCGCAATCGACGCTTGCTCGAATTCCAGTGGTTCTTGATCGCATTGTCTGTTCGACCGGGTAGCATTTTCGCGATCTCAGCCCACTTGTTGCCATACTGCTCGTGCGCATCGCGCAAGACTCGCTCTTCTTCATCGGACCACGGCTCTTTGCGGATCGCAGGATCTAACTGGTTGTGCCATCTAATGCACGAGACAAGCACGGGTCAGTAAGGAGCCATTCGTCGGCATCCTCAACACAGCGCTCTCACCGTTCTCTGCATTGTTTGCCGTTCCTTCCAGGCAGCTTAGCTCCGATGATGGTCCAATGTCTCGTGCCATACTTCTGCACCAGCTTGAGCATCATGAGATCTTCTTTTTCTGTCCACTTGCTCACGGGTTTGCGGTCCTTGCGCCGCTGCGCGGCGTCGGGCAGATCCAGAGCGAGACTAGTGGTCGAAGACAGCGGTGGCGCTGTTGCTGCTAAGTCCATGGCGTCGTGTCGCGTGCGTATCCACCGAGAGCTTCAGTCTGGAGGCGTGTGGCCGTGGCGCTGCCGTTTGCGTTCTGTCCGGTGCCCGCCCAACTGCCGTTCAAATCGGCGTTTGACTTGATTAATGTATGCTTCTAAACGTTATCTTTCGCCGGAAACAAACAAAAGATCGAAAGAAGCTGTACCGCTCCCCAAACCCCACGCCAACTGACAGAGCAAATATACGCTATCATTGGTTGAAATTAAGTTTAACAATCATTGATTGGTCATAATTCAAACTAATAGCATGCGATTGGATGAAAAGAGACTTTGATCCGCCGTCGCCTGCCACTCAAAGCGACGGGCTCGCGAATCAAGCTTTGACTGTGACCAAGGGACGAATTAGAAGCCACGCGAACTGCCAGTGTCTGTACCAGGCACGCAATTGGATATGAAGCAATCGATAAGACCAAGGCAAAGCAAGCTTGGGATCCATTCGTACGAGTCTGACTGGTACGCATTCGTTCAGCTCGTCATACTTGAATTAGACCTAGCCACTCCAATCAATCGCAATGTTCTTCATTGTGTTGCTTCCTTTTAAAACAAGTTCGTGCTGTGTGACCATTCAAATGAGGTCCATCGTGCAACGACTCTTCGTCCACTCCTTTGGATCTCGTTCGTACGCCAGGGAGCGGACGACCGTTCGGTGTATCCACCAGTCGCAGTATTTGATTGGCTCAAATGTGAATCTCGTCCGCCACTGCCAATGAAATGCTGAAGGAGACGCTGATACATGAGCAATTCAGCTCAAGATTGTAGATCACGACGTGAACATGGTGTTGAAGTGGGATGATGATGCACCTGGAGTACCGAAGGTGACTCCAGTAGGTGCGGTTCACATCCTCCTGTCGTCAGGAATCTGGGGCATCAGTCCCGCAGATGATGCCAGCCACTACAAGGACGTCGCCCAGTAAGAGCAAGAGCGAACAAGAGAGAGCAAGAGAAGTGAGCTGGCTGTAGGAGCTGTTAGTTTGAATTCACTTCCTAATTTGCCTCGCAATTCTCCAGTTCCCCTTCTTCCACTACGCTCCAACAGGTTATGAGCTCCAACTCCACGTCCGCGAACTTCACCACCAAGCTGCGCAAGTTCCACGGCACTGGCTATCGCGTCTGGTCGCGACAGCTCCAGTTGTACCTGGAGGTCAAGGACGTCTGGAATGCTGTTGTTACGCGCCAACCCCGTTGGCGTTGGCGGCAGAGGAGTCCGGCACTGGTGACAAGCCGTTACACCAGTTGGTGCTTCAGCAGAAGCTCGCGATGTCGATAATCCTGTCGGCCTTGAGTGATGAGCTTGCTGCTGTCGTTGCCGACTTGAGCCACCCGAGGGACATGCTCAACTCGCAAAAGGACTCGTACCGTCATGTGTGCGATTCTACTGTCGGAGCACTCAAGAGAGAGTACATGGCTCTGTACGTTGAGACGGATGGCGACATGCTCGACAGACACGACTCATCCTTGCTGAAATGGATTGCTACAAGGTCCGGCTTACAAACGAGGAGAAGAAGAGCAACTTTCTGCAGAGCCTTGGTCCTGATTGTAATGGCTACATTGGCGTTCTCGAGGCGTGTGGAACTCTTGACAAGATGCTGATCAAGGCATCTGGAGAGTCAAGGCGCCGTGCAACACAAGCACAGCGTGGAAAGCGCGCAGGTGCGTCCGGGGTGCGAAGCGGAAGTGCTTTCGTAACGACGCAAAAGAAGCGCAACAAGAAGGGAAAGGGCTACAACTGTGGGAAGCGCTATCACTTCAAGAGTGAGTGTCCAGAGCCGAAGAGGCCTGGTGGTGCTCAGGGCACTGGTCAAGGTGCCAATGCTGGCTCTGTGTTTCAAGTGGGCTCGTCTGATGAGTCGCATGGAAGCCAGTGGATCATCGACTCCGGTGCCTCCAGTCACATGACTGGAGATCGGGATTTGTTGACGGAGCTTGAAGGCTTGCAGCACGAAGTCGTGGTTACGACTGCACAAAGCTCAAGGCGACGCAGTGTGGAAAAGCTCGACTGGCATCACAGGGTGAAGGATGGTGCACTTTGGAAAAGGTGCTACTTGTCCCTGGCCTGCAGCGAAACCTTGTGAGTCTGGCCAAACTGGCTGTGGCAGGCGTTTCAGCTGCATTTGATGCAGACCAGTGTGTTCTCTCACGTGGATCGGCGACATTGGTTGCGCGCCGGGATCCTCATGGACTGTATGTGGTCGACTCAGCTGTTTATTACGCAAGCTGAAGCATACAGTATGAGTGAGAGTGAAAACGATCTTTTCATGTGGCACGCGCGTCTCCGTCATCTGAATGAGGGTGATCTGAAGCAACTGCTTCCTAGAAGTGGTATCAAGAAGGGCGTCGACAAGTTGCTGCCGTGTGAGGCATGTGCAGCAGGAAAATTGTCAAGGAGTCTGTTTAAGACAAATGAAGCACGGCAGTTGAAGCGTGGTCAAGCGTTGATTGCGATTGACTACGTGGGCCCGATGCAGACCACGTCGCGCGAGGCGTACACTGGCATGGTGAGCATTGTTATCGAGCCATATCACTTGACTGCAGTGTATCCAGTGAAAAACAAGAGCTCGGCCACACAGCTGCGTGCACTCCGTGAGTGCATCGCAAATCTCAAAGTGGTGGTTCCTGATGTGAAGATTGCTGTGCTCAAGAGTGGCAATGCTGCTGAGTACGAGAAGGGCGACATCGCAGACTTCTGCAATGACAATCTGATTGCGCAGAAGTTCAGTGCACCGTATGCAGCTCAGCAAAATGGCAAGGTCGAGAGAAGCAATCGTGTGCTTGTTGAAATGGCTCGGTCAATGCTTCAGGAGGCAAGGCTCTGCAATATGTTCTGGAGTGATGCTGTGGAGACAGCGGCGTTCATTCGAAATCGCAGCCAGCCAAGGTTCTCAATGGAAAAACGCCGATCGAAGCGCTGACTGGCAGTGCTCCATCATTGAAAGACTTGCATGTCTTTGGATGCGATGCACAGGTGCTGGTTTCAGAAGCAAAGCGGATTCCAAGTGGCTCAGGAGCAAGTGGGAGCGTCACAGTTGCTCGTGATGCTGTGTTCTTTGAACAGAGTGTCGGTGCGAAGAAGACTGTGACGCTGGATCTCAGCGTGCCAGAGTCAAGCTCTCAAGAACCAGTAGGAGCTGAGCCAGTACAGCAGACAGCAATCGAAGTCTGGAGTGAGCCACGGCAGGAGAAGCAAACTGTTCGCAGGGGCAACCGCGAGAAGAGTGCCCGACGTTTGCGATTTGAAGAGTCGCATGTGATGCAGGATTCTGCCAATGTGGGTGAAGAACAAGATCCCATCCCACTGGAGAAGCCATGAAACGGTCCGATGCCGACCAATGGCGAGCGGCGGTTGAAAACGAGCTGAAGAGTCTCAAGGAGAAGGGCACCTACGAAGAGGTGGTCCCGCCAGAGAACGTGAAGCTGGTGGAAACGAAGTGGGTCTTTCGGCGCAAGACACTAGCTGACGGCTCGCTAGACAAGTACGCTGGTTTCATCGGCAGCTTGATGTAGAGACTGCGTTTCTGAACAGCGAGCTGACCGAAGAAATTTACGTATCGCCGCCAAATTCCACAAGAAAGACAGTGTGGAAGCTTCTCAAGGCACTGTATAGTTTGAAGCAAGCATCTCGTGCTTGGTACAAGACAGTGACGAAGTACCTCGCAAAGCTAGGCTTCAAGCAGTGTGAAACGGACACGTGTGTGTTCAACAAGCGGTTTGAAGGCTCTGTGGTTGTGATTTTGCTTTATATGGACGATATGCTGATGCTCAGTGATGCTGAATTAGCTCTGGATGCTTTTGACGCAGATATCAGAAAGGAGTTTGCCATTCACACATGCAGCAGTGCCAGTAGCTTCGTTGGAATGGAGCTGATGTGGTCCAACAACAGTTTGTCGCTGGAAATTGGACAGAGTAAGTACAATCAGTCTGTGGTGAATCGTTTTGGTGTCTTTGGCAAGACGCAGTGGCACAAGACCCCGATGGATGAAGGTTTCAAAAGAAGTTGTTGGCTGACGAAGATGTGCTTGACACATCGTTCCGACCTGCCATTGGTGCTCTTTTGTATTCGTCCACTGTGAGTCGACCTGATTTGGCCACTGCTGTGCCATTCTCGCGCAAGAGACAGAATGACCAACGAAGATCGTGAAGACTGGCATTGATCGCGTGCTTAGCTATCTTGCACGCACTGTGGACAATGGCCTTCTGTGCAAGCGATCCTCCGGTCAAGCACTGCAGCTGGAAGTGTACTGTGATGCCGCATTCGCATGCGAGAGTAAGCGCAAATCGTCCACGGGGTACATGGTCATGCTAAACAATTGCTGCGTTGCATGGGGCTCAAAGAAGCAGCCGATAGTCACAAAGAAGCAGCCGATAGTCACTCTATCAACGACCGAGTCAGAGTATGTTGCTTTAACGCATGGTCTCAAGGAGTGCATCAGAGCAATATGTGTATTAGAATGCATATATATGGTTGTGTGTATTAGCATGAAAATAAATATGCTTCAACCTGCACATTCGAGAAGGATTCGCGACGTTTTGTCCGCGGACGCTTCGTGGGCCTATTTAAGGCCTTCTCTGTGCTTTTTTTCTTCTTCGTGACTTTCGCTTCGCTAGCAGCCAGTTGTTCTAAAAACTGCCTAGTCAACAACTTACCTGCGACTGTTGTCGTGGCTCGCTTGCGTCCTTTCTTGGCTTTAGGTGGCGGTAGCACGAGAAGTTCTTCTTGAACTGTCTCCATGACCTTGAGCCACGCTGCAAGTCTCGTCTCCTTGGGCGCACCGTTGCGCTCAAAATTCCCTAGACACTCCAGCATTTTCGGCAAGGACAGAGGAAATATCCCGCATGCCCTGAAGCCAGCTGTGATATTAGCAGAGAAGTTGCAAGTACCCCATGCCATGCTAACCAGCCTCAGTTCCTTAGCTTTATCGATGGAAAAACTTCCTGAATCATCAACAAATTCATCCACTAGACAGCACAACTTCCTCTTCAACGATCCGAAAACAGCCACATCCAAAGGCTGCATGAGATGCGTTGCATTTGCAGGCAGACACACTAGAAATTCTTGGACCTCATATGCAGCTTGAAGAATGATGGGCTGAAATGAGAGCCACAGCCGTCCATTATAAGCAGCAGAGGACGCCGAATTGGAGTAGGAACAGAGGCAGCAAAAAAGCGGATCCAAGATTGAAAAAGACCGCAATTCATAAAGCCAGACTCTGTAGTCGTCAGCACACATCCGGGTATGTCGCAGTCGTTGAGTACATTTAAGCGCACTGTCTTGCCTGGCATGATAAAAAGCGGAGGAATCACATAGCCAGACGCGCTTCCACATGCCACGACTGTAATATGGAAGCTCGTAGATACGTCCGTGTTCCAAACATTCTTCGAGCCCTTGACAGTTATTACCTGCTTGCTTTTTTTTCGCGATTGAAATGCAGTTTCATCCACATTAAAGACTCAAGATCTATCAAATCGGATTTCGATCAACAGCTTAGCTAGCGTGTGGAAAAGAGTGTAAACGTCGCTAGAGTCAATTGCATTTCGCGCCTTCGTAAGTGACTGAGATGTACGAGCTGCCAAGGATGGATGTCGTTGCATAAAGCGCCTGTACCACCCATGACCTACACTTTGATTGCACAGGAGGTCAGACATGGCTGCAGCCTTCCGAATAACTTCTTGGCGCTCAACAGGGAATCCCACTTGCTGGCGGCCAACAATCCAATCATAAAGATTACTTTCTGCCTCGGCAGGGAGCAAAGGAGCCGGCCCTCTTCTCTGTGGCTCTCGCTGGACTCCCGACTGGGCCATCACGACCCACTTTCTGATGGTACTGTATGGCACACCTGTAGATGAGCTCACTGTAGCAGCAGGAGCACCAGCCAGCACCTGGTCTACAGCATCACGAAGAACTTTGTAACAGGAATAGAGTATGCTCTATTCCTGAACGACGCACACACTGTAGTGCTGGAGGCAGCGGTTGTACTGTGAGTCTGAATACGCTAGGTATTCAGACAGAAGACACTTGAGAATAGTTAGGCAAAACTAGAAGTGTTTATTGTATGAAATTAGAGCCTAAGAGATTAACCAAAAACCCCTAAAGTTACCTAATGTTGGCCTGAGCACCAACCACATATGTCTCAGGTCGTGATAGGCTATAAGTCTTCTAATTTCATCTAATAGCAATGCGCCACATACGTAGTGTGACACACACAATCTTAGGGCATCGTTGACACTAGCATAGGATACTTAGTGTGGTACACAAGTGTGGTACACAATAAGTGCAGTGAACCAAGTTACAAACTTCGTCCGATGCCTTCATTTTGGGGTTAAATTGTGAGAGTTGGCCACCGGGCTCGATTAAAAATAGGAGGTTTGTGTACAAAACACAATATTATTTTTGACCACTTATATCACGTGAAAATAAATTCTGGCTTGTGAGTGGATGATATTATGCTCTACTAAACTGGACGTGATTCTACTAAACTGGCAACTTACCTTAAGCGCACGACTCCGGCCTCGAATGCCAGAGGAGAAAAAGATTGATCAGAAAAAAGTTTGCGAAAAAAAAACACGAAGCTAAACAAGGCAAGAGTTGATGGTGACGACAAGACAGTGGAAGTGTCACAAGACTCGTATGAAGAGCATGATGCTGAAGCAGACAAGAAAAAAGGTGACCCCAATGATGTTTCGTATCAATTGTGCTTACTTGGTCTCGATTTATGGAATGGGGAAAGAGATGGTTCCGATATATCAAACGAAGAAATACGAGAAACCGTCGGATCATCAGTACCTTTCCTATCACTCGCTGTAATTGAACAGCTGAAGTTGCTACTTTCCCCGTTGAGGAAAGTGGTGGAGATGGTTAACAACGACCTTGAAAAGCGGTCGAAGTCCGCTACCTCAAAAGTAATATCAGATGATTCTTTGAAGAATATGGTGGAATTGGTGCTGCCAGAATTATTTTATAAAGAACCATCGGCTTCAGACGCAGTCAATACGAATTGTCAGAAAGGAAGAGGATCGACAAGGACAAGAGCGCGAAAGCGAAATACTGCTGATGAATCAGATGCCAGAGGGCGGAAGCAACGTCGCAAAATATAGAAGATCGACGATTAATCTTTCGTTGAGTCTGCAGTCAACCAGATGATATTTATACCTCGCCAGCCAGTCTCGTCATAATCGTTGAATGGCTGCGATGGAGATACATCAGTGCCACATCCAAAGTATGACGAGGATAAGTGGAAAGAAAGGCATACTGTCGTGTAAGACTGGCTTCAGACTTGGGAAGAAGTGAGATCTGACTCTGTTTTGTGTCTACAGCCGCCGTCGTACACGTGTTTCAAGCTGCTGACGAGTCCTTCGGTGGGCAGAGACACGCTGTGGGCCTCTGGCTGTGAAGTGTCACTCCGTTCCAGCAATTCCTTGAAGGTCTCATTGCGATCATAGCGGCAAGGTGAATCAATAAGGTCGTACTTTCGTAGTCAGGAATTGATGACTGCACTTCATCAAACGCTCAAACCGGGAGTGCGAAATGGACCAGAAGTATATTGCCGGTCATATGACTCGCAAAAGCACAGCGATGAAGGCAACAAGCATTCATCGCCATTGACAGTCCAATGAACATGTTGAGGCGGCTGGTATCCTACGTCACAAACGAGCATCGATTATATACAGCAACCACCGCCCTGTTGCGGGCATCCAACTTACCAGCAAAGCCATGACACGAGAACTCCCGCAGGCCGGCAAGTGATTCAGGTGACAAAGAGACGCAGTCGTGACGGAAGAGAACGCGAGAGGAGACGGCGGGGGAGGCCATAATGCGTGAATAGTTTATTTTTTCCCATTTTTCTCGTTGTCGCTCACAAACATGCATCAAGCAGTCCATCCATCCGTTCGTCCAGCGCTGCCTCTTGAGTCACGCTGCATTACCCAGATGCGACAGAGTCCGCATTACGCAGTCAGCCATCAAGATGCGCACGAATCCAAGGACAGACGTCGCTTACAAGGAAGAGAAGATGACGGAACGAGGAGGAATGAATGGCGCGCTTGTTGTGCTTGGGAGCTTATTCGTCGTCCTCGTCGTGGGCCGAGGCGGCCTTCTTGGCCTGCTGGGCGTCGTACTGCTTGTAGAAGGCGGTGACGCGCTCGAACTCGCTGTACTTGAACTGGTTCCACATGGTGCCGCCGATGAGGCCGAGACCCGTGGCGATAACGATGTCCTTCAGGGGGCTGATCATCCTTCCTCACTTGTTCGATTCGGTTTTGTGGTCGAGTGGCGCGGACGGGCTCCCTCTCCCCCCCAGCACACAAAACCACCGACATGAGTAGGGGGTCGGGTCCGGTCAACAGCCCTGGTTTATTTGAATTATGTATGTTTTGTAAGGGTGACACCCGGTCGGTTATGACCCCACCCTCAGAATACTCTGATCATGCATACCCTTTGTAATACGATACCAGAACTTTAATGAATATATCATAAAAAGGTTGTTATATATAGTATCTTGTATGAACAGATTATGTAGGGTACTCGTATTTTCACAGGTAGGCAGTGGAATAAAAACACGCGACCAACTGTTGCGTTAGTGGCCGATTAAGTACGAAATAATGCTGCGATGCGAACTTAGTCGGCGCAGTTGTAAAAGGTGGTGAAGCAGAGTGACGGACGCTGGCGTCCTCGGCATGCATCTCGTCTGGTTTCCTCTCTATGGACAGAGGTTTATTGATAGGTCGGTCGCTTGTGTATATCCATTGGGAGGTAACTAAGTAATAGTGGCATCAGATGCTGTTTGGCTATCACCGCAGATCGCCGCCTGAATGGAAAAGCGTATCCATCAATCAAGCATTTTGATTGGCTGATAACTCGCTCTTCGTCTGGAAGATTCAGCTCCATCGTGACCATCATGCTCCCGCTGGACTACCGATGGGCTCATGCGGTGAATTCGCAGGCGCTGCTGGAGGAAGCCAAGCTGAACATCCAGGCAGCTAAGCGAGACCACTGGAGGGGGGACGCGCACGTGAACGCCATTGAAGCCGACATAATCTGGTCTGAAGCACAGCAATGCCCTGTGATGGGCCATCCACCGCAAACCGATGGCGATCTTCGATTCGACCACTTTCTGCATGAGATGACTCATCTTGCTGATGAATTCATGGCCGTTACCAACACTACAACGAAGGTTGTGGATAAGAGCCCCGCTAGCCTTCCTGTCGCGCCTCTGATCGTGAAGCTGGATTTCAAGAGCATGCGAGCGTTCCAAGCGTCCATTGCGTTTCTACGACCGTTCATTGCGAGCTTCCCGTACCGCGATGGCATTTTCATCAATGCTGACATCCTCGTTGGGCCTGCCACGACCAATGCGCTTGCATTCGACGCTCTCTTGTTCCTGAAGGAAGCTCATGACCTTGGAAATAGCAAAGACGGAGGTGCACACTACAACGAGAAGCTCGTGCTTTCCGTGGGCTGGACGACCAGCAACAGCACCGAAGAGGAGGTCATGCGCTGCTACACGCACGAGATGATCGATGAAATGCTGCGCATCCTCGAGCCCTACGCGCACATGCGGGTGACATTCCCAGTGCGAGCCACGTGCACCCGCGGATCCTGGAGCGCCCTTCAGAAGCTACTCCAGGGTCCAGCCAACTACGGGTTGACATTGTGGTGGGCTGCGACGCAAATGCCCGAGGAAGAGATCGATTGGCTCTACAAGACACTAGAGCACTCGGCTGGCGAAGATGGCACCGCAGCGTACGCCAGCCGCACGTTTTACGATATTCGAGGCTTTGAAAGTTTCCTAAAGAAACAGGTCTGAATGGCATTGCCCTTTTTGCATTACATCGTTCATTACAAAAGCTCCTACAGCCGCCTCATATGCTTAACTTGCCATTATCACGTCAAGTCAATCACCTCCATGCGCTTTTGAGGCGAGTTTGAGGCTTTAGCCTGTTCGGTGCAGTGCTTTGGTGGCGTCCAGGCCACGGATTCGATCTTCAATGGGTCAGTTTTGACCTGCTCAGGTGCAGGTAGTTGCAGCGCATGGCCATCCTGAGATTCATTCTTGGGTCCTTTCAGCGCATGGATCTTCAATTGCACGCGGCGAATAGCGTATCGGAACTCGGCAGAGCTTACCCATTGGATCAGCGTTCGTTGAGACATCGGACATTGGCACATTGCTTTCACGTGACGCAGGCACGAAAGTCGGGCCGGATTGCACGGACACGTCACTCCTGAGAAGAACACGTGATGATTGCATCGATAGCATTGGCGGAAGTCGTCTTGATCCATCGATTTCTCATCCATCATGACTTCGGCACTCAGCTCCACGACATTTGTAAGCCCAGCAGAGAGGTATTCGTTCTTGTACTCGCGTTCTTCGCGGAACATCACTCGGAGTTCCTCCAGCAGCATGTCACACTCTTCGGCAGTGTACTCCTCTAGACGTTGTGTTGAGGCGAAATGGAAAATGAATCGATCATGCGAAAACACCGAATGGCGCGCATACATGCGATATAGCTCGATGCACTGTCGGCTGTACTGAATCCAATTGGGGAGCAAGAAATTGACTGCTTCGTTGCAGTTAAAGCCCTCGCTGAAGCCACCGTGATACGCTTTCGGGAAGGTCAAAACAATATCCCCAGGCTCTTGGATAAGCGTGAATACCGGCACGTTGTGCGCTCGCAAGATCGACGGCGATACCATGGTGGTCAGATGGAGCAGCAAATCCGGAGTCTCGCGGAACCGCTCGGGCATACGGTTTTTCACCGTGGTTTCAAATTTGTGGCACGCCGACGACGGGATGCCATACCATCGTTTCTTGGCACCGAGGTGCTGGTAGTTGACACTGTACATATAATTATCCTCGGTGTGCCAGCAAAATGTGGCAAACATCATGCCGCAGTAGAGCCAAGGGACGTTGATGCCTTTCATCGACGTGTGAACGTGGCGCAGAAGAGATCCGTGGGCGTCTGGTAGATTGTTCAAGTTCCAAGCTGTGCTGGCGTAATACTCTGGATCCTGAAAGTCCACGATTTCTCTTCCTTCAAGTTCAAAGATGAAACGAGCGAGCGATCAGTATGATACAACGGGTCATCGCATGCAACGGGATGCATATTGTAAATGCTTACCATTTAGCTTTGGCGAAACGTTTTTCGATTTGTAGAAGCCACTGCCGACCGACGTTGTATCCAAATCATTTGCGTACTCCACCTGCAAAAACAGCAGCAAAGCACAAGATCAGTACACCGTTGTAGCAAGTTTGAGACCTGTGCTGATCATATAGTGTACCTCGACTTCTGGTCCTCCTGTTTCGATGATTCGCCAATACTCGTCCTCAATTTGAGCCGAAGTCACTGTATCAGGATCCAGCTCTTTTGCAGTAAGCCACTGCTTTCGGAAAGCATCAGCATTTTCTTGGTACGACTTGAATGTATGCACACGACCGTCGTCATACGACACTCCTTCCTGCGATGCATAGAGTGACGCGTATACGTGAGCTCGCATTCCTGTAAAGGGACGGGATCAAGCATATGTACTCGACGGCACCTGTAAGCGATGGATCTTTTGTCGTCGTGTGTCGAATGTGACAGATTCATTCGTCAGATCAACCGCAAACGGAGGTTTCCAGCCACTCGGCGGTACAATCTTGCAGATCCCAGTACGCTGCGCTTCTTGTTGAATGCTAGTCACACATTTCCCATAATCAGATTCCAACATAAAACCTCTTGACATGCATAGGCTACTAAATTTAGCAAAAATGCCAAATTTCCAAAATGCCAGCCAACCAACCTGGAAATGTATCGGATCGGATCGGCGAACTCTTCAAGCGTCGGGTGGAACACACAAGCCATGGGCACTTCTACATGCTCCCGCTCGCAAGAAGTCTCGACCAGAGAGTTGGCCAACGCCATTCTCAGCAGCTTCTGGTCGCGAGCAGAGACTCCGTAATCGTCATCGGTTCGGTTAACCGGTGCGGTCCGCTTTCGCGGTTGGCGACCGTCACGTCGAACCGTGGCGTTGGGGCTGGTGACAGTAGAATCCGCAGGCGGCGCGGCCGAGGAGGCCGGAGCTGTCGGAGTGGCTTTGTGACGCGGGGTCTTCTTCTCTGGAGGCGCATTGGTGTCGATCGAGATCGAATTGCAGTCACCCAAGGGGGCGTTGCTGGCGTCGGTCATGTCCGGCCGCGACTGAGCCACGCGCAGTTGAGTAATAAGACGCAGAGTGAGTACCGTGTGCTTGTGCCGATTCACACCTGCTGAGGTTTTTCGGTCGCTATTTCTTAGGAAAAACGAGGTGTTTTGTATTTTTTTGGCTTTTTGCAACAAAGATGTGATAATTGTACTGTGTGGCCTCTGTAGAAGAGACATGTTGAGACCCTCTATGTAAGAGACACGCCCAACGAACACAAAGCGAAGCCATTTGGGTCCCACACGACTCAATTAATCCAGTGGCTTTGAGAAATCCACGAAGCCAAGAGATGAGAGATGGAGCACTGATACAGATTAGCATTTACTATCGTGCCAGGTCCTCTTTGAAGTAAGTGTTCGAGCTGGCACCAAGTCCAGCGCAAGAGAGAACGCTGTGAGATGGTTCGTCCACTTCTACTGCCTGATTTCTTTCGTTCATTGGCTGAAATAGATATGTTGGCACCTATTTCCACCAATCAAAAGTGTCTTTTCCCCACATGCCACCGCCCCCTCGCTCCCCCTGCGTCAGAACAGAATCGCCCAAGCTCACTTCATCACTATGGACGACGTGTCGCTCAAGAACCGCCAGACGACGGAGGACCAGGACCTGGACAACCTCATCTTCAACGAGAAGAAGGAGGCCGCGGCCACCACGACCGAGACCAGCGCCAGCGAGCCCACGGCCCACGACTCGGGAGACGAAGGCGACCACAAGGAGGAGGACAAGAAGAGCGGTGGCTTCACGCGCTCGTCGCTGGTCAACGTGCTGCCTGTCGACAAGATCAAGAACGGCGCCTCGACTGCTACCAAGTATGTATTGACCTGCTTGGCGATACCAAGAGGCCTGGCGCTTGTGGCTTGCAAATGATGGATGGCGTGGAAATGGCTCACTTTTTATGGCTTGATGTAGGCTGCTTGGCCAGGGCGCTTCGATGATCCGAGAAAAGTCGTCGGCTGCGTATGGTGCGGCCAAGGATTCCAAGGCCGGCTCGGCTGTTGCGGATGGCCTGAACCGTGCGGCTGCGGCTGGTTCGGAGCAGATTGGCAAGCTGAAGGAAACAGAGGCGTACAAGAAGTCGTCCAGCTTTGCTAGTACTCAGTTAGAGCGAACGTCCGTGGTGGCATCGGGTGCACTGGAAGCGGTAAGTCATGGCTCTGCGTGTCTTTAAGGTGGAGTTGCTCACGCTCTTGAATGCAATTTGTATCCAAATAGGCCCGTTCGCGTGCGTCGTCCGGTCTGGAAAAGGCCAAGTCCAGCGCCTCGTCGGGCATCGAAGCCATCAAGTCCAAAGTCGGTTCCGATGGCAAGAAGTCCGATGAATAAAGCGTAGCCGATTAAGACAAGCCCAGTAGCATTGGGCTGCCCATGCGTAGAGTTGCCTTCCTGTTGGAGGAGGAGAAAAAGAAGTCGTGGGAGAGAGCGTGCGCTTATGGGTGAAGGAAGACGCAGCTGATGGTGCAAGAGCTCGCTAGCGTGAGCTCTTCCGCTGCTTCTTGTTGTCATGCATGAACTCTGATTCGTTCTACGTTCGGCACACCAAAAAAATATAAAAAATGTTACCATCTCGTTCCAGTCTTCAGCTGTTGCAGTCAGCAACAAGACTGGTGACGCACTAGTCGCCACTGCCAATCATCCACCCTTTTTCGAAAGAAATGCGAGCTCAAGTATCAGACACGTCCATCTCAAGGATACGCAGCCAAGTGTACCCATGTGAGAGAACATTGACTTTGGCACAGATTCAAGCGCCGCTGTTGGTTCTGCGTGGGCCTGCCCAGTGAGATGCATTGCAATCGAGAAGGAATGGATCAAAGGCAACATACGTAGCTCCTGCTCCTTTCGAATCTTCTTCGGTATGGACCTATAAAGCCAATCCATCCTCCTGTATATAGATGGTGCTCATTACAGTGAGAAGGCCGCCATTCCAAGTCACTCGCCACTCGCCAATACCCGCGCCAAACGCAAGCACTCCTTGGCTCGAATCTGCCGCAGTCAAACCAGTCGTCAATCGATACCGATCAAATCCCAATCCCGTGCTCCGAAGCCACGTTACCCATATCTTTGCCTGGATTTCCGAATATAAGAATGCCATGTGGAATAAAAGAACGTCCGCTGTTACTCACGCCGATCATAACCAGCACCACGCCACCCAACAGCGACAGCCCGAGGCGACTGCAAATAAGAACCGATTTGCAGTCCGGCAAGAGTGACGGTCACCATCACGACCAAGCCTGGACGAGCGACAACGCACTCGTGGTCCAGCTCCCGTTCGCGCTCATGGCGACTCCGCTGCGGCACCGGCGGACGCTTTCGCCGTCCACCATCAAGCGCTCAGCCGCGCAGCCGCCGTCCTACGATGAGTTGATTACGCCGTCATTGGTGCTGGGCGACGAGCCGTTCCCATCCCGGTCCCAGCCGCATAGTTTCCGCAGCAGCTCCGTGCCGATATCCGCCTCGGCCTCAGCCTCAGCAGCCAAGAAGAACTCCAGCGGCCGCGATTGGACAGCCATGATCATCACAAGCGTGTACGCGCTCAGCCTCATGCTCGCGGTCGGCGTGCGCGCGAATCTCGTGTCGCTTGGCTACCTGATTTGTTTATGTGTCGGCTTCCTGCGGTATTTTGCCTCTCGCTCGCTGGTGTCTGCCAGTCTATTGCTCGCGCTAGCAGCGTGGATTGCGCATGTGGTGTGCGTGGTCATCGTCTCGGAAGGAGAGACGCCGTCGACGATCGTCAAGCTGTTTGGCATGCAGCACATGCACACGACGACGCAATATTTATCTGGTCTTGGCGCCGACGTCTTGGTGTTCTTCATGAGTGCGATTCAACTGTGGAACGTCGCACGCTATCGCCGTCGGATCAATACACAGAGATCGCTTGGAGTGGACTCACTCGGCCCCATGAACTCAACGCAGCAGGTCAACGCATCAATCCTGCGCCACAAACGCAACGTTGCCACGCAGAAATACCTCGATCTTGTATGTTCGATGCTGCTGTTCTGCACCGCTCTCTCGCTTCCTGCGTTCGCAACGGGGCTCTACTACCTGGTGTTGCTGGAACGGCTCGCTCGCTGGACATGGGGCGTCAAGAAGATCTCCATCGATGATCTGATCCACTCCAAGTCGAAGAGCACGCTCTTTCTCAGCTCGGTTGTGACGAAGTTATTGATGTTCCTCTCCGTGCTCGTCATCAATCTCTGGTACGTCTTTCAGCTGGACAACGTGAACAGCAATTCTTCGGTATCTGAGGCAGGCCACGATCTCGGATTCATCGATTTTCGTGGTAGTGGTGTGAAGTGGTCACACTGCGTCTTTGCTGCTTGTCAATGTCTGCTATTCATCGCGTGCGCTCATCTGGAGAAGCTGCGCCAGACAATCCGAGTGGATGAAGAATTGCTCCGTCAACACCCGCTGGCGAATCCGTTTTCTCCAATCGAAGAAGATGAAGAAGATGTGGAAGGAGCAACTATGCTGCTCCACCCTACGAATCGACCAAAGCGCGCTACAAGTGAAGGGCTTCTAGCGCTGATTCGCAGACAGCCGTTCTTTGTGCGAGCATTTCTTCACGAAGGTGGATCATTGCTTGCGAGTGCTGCAGCTATCATCTGGTGTGTGTCGTATCCGTCCTATCTATCAACACCACTCATGGCATGGGCGTTTTTGACACTCGCTCTGTACGGCTTATCGGTACCGGCCGCGATAGTCTGGGTACTCTCGATCTACGGAACAGGCCTTGCTCTTGTTGAATATGTCAGCAATCTCACCATTGACTTGGTTTCTACAACTGATGGTCATATCGCACTTGGCTTGAAGGTCTTTGATTTCCCTTTCTTGGATCTCGGTGTGCACAACGTTTGCTTGGCTTTTATCTACTACTCGATCAAAACGCGCCGACAGTACGACGATATTTTGAAGGCTTGTAATATGTACGCAGCAGAAGAACAAGCAGAAACGTACCGCTCTACAGGTGACGATAGAAGCCATAGTCTCAACGATGGCGACCGCGCTCGAACCAGCTTCGATACCTTCCAGCAGCAGGCAGATTTGCGCAATGTAAGCTTTCATACGCTACTCTGATGCGTTCCGTTTTAACTGGAGATGACATTTCTGTTGATGTTTTGCGCAGCAATTAAGGGCTGGATGGAAAAATGTAGCTTCACTGTGGGCAACCGACGCGAAACAGGTCATTCTGACCCACCTAGATGCTCTGGTCTTGGCCACCATTCTTGGTAAGATCATACTTCCGGAATATGAGTTCTTGCGTATGGACTAATCTTGTGCGTGTGTGTAGTTGTGGCATTGAGTACGAGTGTGTCGTTTCTGCAGATTGGGTACCTCGTGTTAGCTATTATGCTGATGCTATTCTTCGAATATCGCCGGCGCTTTTGGCGAGTCTTGTTGTGCTACGCACTGTTGGCGTGCCTGGCTGTTTTCGTGCGAAATATTGAGTGTGGAGGCGATGAAACAGAGTTCACATTGATTGGGCTGCGGTGCTACAGTACTACATCAGTCACCTGGGGCGCACTTTGGCCGACATTGTTCAGCACTCAATTGCTGATCATTGTCCAGCTGGTATTTCAACTTGTGATATATGTGGCTAACAAGGAAACGATTGAAGAACGGATTCGAACCATGGACCAGTCGCGACAAAACCCCATCTTTTTTTTGTCTCGCCTAGCTGTCGAAATTGACAACGTATTCCGCGCGGTCGGTGTGATTATTTGCTACGTCGCATTTCTAGTAGTGGCAATTCGATATGAGCGAGGACCGACCAATCTCAACACAACCGTGATCGGAGGCATCCAACTGATACTGTTGTTTTTCATCCTTGGGAATCATTTGGGCGGATTCCCAAAAGCGCCGCGCACTTCGCTTCGCTCGAAGGTGCTGTGGTTCATCGCGTTGCTCGTGGAAATGGCGATTCTGGTTTTGAGATACTGTTACCAATTCGACCAAGTCTCGGATTACTTGAAAAAACATGTATTTACGACAGCATTTATTTCTGCCAAAGATTTTGGGCTGCAGAATCATACGTCCGGCCAGTATGCATCAGGTATCTTCGCGTATCTACTACCTACAGCAATTGTGATGGCACTATGCTTCTGGCAGCTTGCTGCTCTGTCGAAAGAGGTTCACCCGTACGATTGGTTTGCCGCCGGTAGAAGTCGAACTGTGGATCGAATGCGGTTGGGACTAGATGTGATCCAGCAAGTGCTCATCTCGTTTAGTACGGCATCAGTCGTACTGGTTGCGTTGGCCATGGCAATTGACAACATCAACGTTATTGGTGGCCTTTACGTGGTTGTACTCATTTTCGGTCGCCCTTTCTCAGTCTGGTCAAAGTTATGGTTCCCTCTGTATTGGATTTCTGGCGTCGCCATTGTGCTGAAATACTTGATTCAATTGAGCACGTTCAACGGAGATGAAGTGACGTCGACGACAGGAGGCAAGCACATCCTATTCACTTCGAGCAAAATGAACGAGTGGCTTGGAATGGTACAAATTGCTGATAAATATCCTTCAAGTACTGGATCTTCGCATTTGTGGAACCTCATCTATGGCCAACTGCTGGTCATTCTCATGTGTGGATTCCAGCGGATGTCGCAGTATTTTGATGCATTTGCACGTTCAAGAAAACTTCATGAACCAAGGTCACTGGACATGGGGCTTTATCCGTCTGAAAACAATTACATGGCTCATCCAGCAATTCTAGATTATGGTTCCATGGGACGCTCTTCTTCCGTAATTGCTGACGATGATGATGAAGACGCCGCAGATCGTGCTAGTGGATACTTGGAATATCACGGCGAGAGTACTCCAGTAATGGGAGGTGAACATTCTCCACATGACATCCCAAAAACTCTAGCGCGTGCTGATAGTACAGGACAAACGGGTTATACTGACAGCAGCAACAAGGAGCCGCAACATACTACTCGTGAGACAGCAAGAATGCTTCACACAGCGGAGGCGACGCAAATTGATGAAGATAAGGACTTTTTTTCGTGTTTGCGGGATTTCTGCGTGGGTTACGCGAGCAAAGCGTCTGTCAACATAACGATGCTATTGCTAACGATATCGGCGTTTGTGCATGCCGATATGATATCGGTTGTGTACATGATCGTGGTCTACGCTATGATGTATGCTTTCGCGTCAACTGTGTGCAAGCGATGGTGGGCGATGGCGATTGTGCTTTCGGCAGTCATTTTAGTTGAGTATGCATTCATATTGTGGCTTCCACCGACACTGAATATCGAAATACAAGAAACTTTCCCATGGAGAGTGGTACCGGAGTCAGATCAGCGATGGTATCTACTGAGTAATCAGGATAAATGGGCTTTGTTTGTGGATTTTCTGGGGCTGGTGAGCGTTTACCTCCTTCCTCAATCAAGCAAAATCACCAAAAACGATACCATGTCGAAGCAAAGCCAAATCATTCCAACAATTGATATACCCACTCAGTCGCAGAGTAGATCAAAGAGTCAACACGGCTTGTACGACGCGAGCAATTTCGCTCAACAAGATACAGAAGTGAACGAGTATATTTTACTCACGCGGAAGTTTCTTTGGTATTACCTGGAGTTTGCAATTGTATCTATGTGGCTTCCGATCACGCTCGTATTGGTATTCTTGCTTGGTGCTGAGACTGAAGGAATTCTATCCATTGTTTATCTATGGTCTGCTGTGTTTATGCTATATCGGCTTGACGAATCGCGTGAGTCAAACAGCACATGGATTCATAACCTCCGGAAATGGAACTGGGCGCATTTGTTCATTATGATCTTGCTGCGAGCTCCGTACTTCAGCAGTGACTTGGAAACGTGCCAAGTTGGAACTACTACGGATAATCCGCTGGACTCTTGTGTGACAATAGAAAACATTGTCGGGCTGCGCATTGATTCAGCACCGTACGAGCTTATTATAACATTTGTGCTTATTTCGATTGAGTGTGAGATTCGGGTTTCGCCTACGTATAGTATGGTATGTGCTTACGTTTGGCGAGATCAAGAGCAAGCGCAATCTCGCCACGATGAAATTGTTCGAGCATTTTACAAACAGCGAACTGCGCAATGGATGATTCTGAAGCGAGAAAAGAGCGCAGCTGTCGTGCGGCTGAAAATAATTGTTTCCAAGCTTGTTCACAAGGTAGAAGAACTTATGGATATCGCAATGGGTTTACATTATAACTTGCCACCCATGGCTCCAGCCAAACCTTCAATTGTGGATTGCTCTCAAAATTCGGTTACCATCTCTTGGGTGCCACCAAGCAACACTGCCCACAAAATTAGATACTACCGTATTTCGCGTCAGCAATACCCTTCGTTGACATTGCTGGGAGATTTTAATGATATTGTCGAAGTCAAGGGTGAGCATATTCAGGCAACGATTGATGGTCTGCGCCCGGGAACAAGCTATCAGTTCAAGGTTTGTGCAGTTTCTCGAATGGGTGAAGGACCGTTCAGTGCAGCATCAGACCCGATCGCAACGTATCCCTTAAACCTTGATGGATCCTGTACGGCTGGCTGGATGAAATATCGCCGTGAGCACGTACCAGCATCTCGCTTTTCATTTTTGATCTCGTGGATGCAGCCAAAGGTTTTGCATCGTTATGTGGTGATGGACGCTCGACAGTTGGTGTTTTACCAAAACGAGGAAATCGCATTGAAGCATCGGAGTCGAAAGCGGCGAAAGAAAATGAAAACTTCGTTCTTGTGGAGAGATGTGATTGAATTTCGCTTAAGTGAAACGAAGGTTCAATTTGATGATATGTCGCCAATGCTCTACTGCTTTGAAATCATTGTGCATCGAGAAGATGGTGATATCAAGTACATATTCCAAGCCGATCTGACCAAGGATTTCAACAAATTCCTGACGACGCTGGCTTTCTCGGTTCCACGAGATACTATCAACCAAAATGTTATAGACTCTATCATGGAAAGAAATCTTCCGAATCCGTTAGATGTAGCGCCGCCAACTTCTGCAGACGACGAAGTTCTTGACGAAAACAAAAGTGATTGGAGTAGCGTTACTGGCGACGAAAGTTCCTACGGCGATGCTGAAGACCAAGAGTTTGATAAGGATTCCTCCCGAGGACTTTTGGCTTGGCGAATTCCTCTCCATCGACTGTTATACAGTCTCCAGAATGCGGCCTTTCAACTCGAATCTGTGCAATACGATACAGAAGAGCAATATGAGCCGAGTCTTAGTGAATTGATGCAGCTTTTCACGAACGTAATCCGAAGTCACAGCTCAAGCATATGCTGTTTTGTTATGGTGTTGTGCTTCGTATGCCAGGTATGCGCATGAACTTTGGCACTCGGTGATATAATGTAGGCTAACTTTTTATTGTGTGTGTGATTGGGATTTTAGGGAGACTTGTTGAACATGGTCTACGTTTTCTCTGTGTTCGGCATCTTGATGGTGGAAAGTCCTCGGCCGCAGTCTGTGTTTTGGGTGTATCTGCTGAAATATGTAAGTACTGCTCATTGTTCTAGCGTCGTCAGACCAAATAGATACTGACTATTTAGTTTTATTTTACAGTCTTATTGCGTGATTACTCTGCGATACATTTTCCAGCTATCGCCAATCTGCCACAAATTAACTACTGGCGGAATCTACTATCCAAGCATCCAACCGTATTGCACAACTGCGGCATCTGTGACAGAGGATGATATGGAACAAATTCAGCCAATGGTGCTTTTGGGGCTGTACAAGTTCGATGGAAGTGCCACGAGCTCCTTCACGACAACTTACGCCGGCTTGCAATGGGATTTCTATGTTATTCTCTTTATCTTGTGGAACCGTCGAGAACAGATGCTTCGTGGCCTTTGGGTTGAATCTAGTGGTCAGAACGACGCCGAGAATATGAATACCGACTCGATTCAAGGATTCCGAACCTCGTTATCATCCCAGGACTCCATTGACGACGCCTTCCGCTACAGCTCAATGAATGCTCAACACCCACCAGCGGTTCATACAGGGATTATGCGCGCGCCTGTTTCAAAACTTCCGTCTCGCGCCACGTCCGAAACAGGAAGCCGCGCGTCTCGGAACACTGGTCTGCATGACACACTGGGAACCCAGAGTATGGACAGTAGCAGTGTAGATTTCACTCATGAGCTTGCGGCTGAGTTGCTAGAGGAGATTCAAGCAGAACAGGAAGAAATCGACCGTGCGAAGGCTGCTGCCATGTCGAGCAACGATCAAACTGAAGGTGACGATGCTACTGAGGATGTAGCAACAGCTCGATCCGTTCGGTTCCAACTTGATCCAATGCCACCCTCGTCACATCAAGAAGGAAAAGCTCCGATTGCCAAAGAGATGAACAAAGATGAAGTTGTGAGTGAGCAGGTAGAGATCGACGACAAGTCCGAACCTGGTTTTTTGAACCGCAAGAAACCTTCTTGGTTTGAAACCAAATTCCCGTTGGTGTATGAGTACTTTGAAGCAATGACACGCGATCCTCCAGCATTGTGGGATAAAGACATCCAAGTGGCCATCATGGGAGACAAGCCTGGTCGTGATTACTATGCGATCTCACTTGCGCTTCTGTTGTTTGTATCGGTCTACGCAGTTTTGTTTTTCAAATTGATTGGCGAAGAGCCGTCGACCACGACTGAGGGCGAGGAAGACTCCTCCAGCTCATTGCTTTCAGGATACATGGTGCTGCTAGTCTTCTTGGAGCTTTGTGTGATCATTTGGGATCGTGTGGCCTACGTTTGTCGCTCTCTCACGGCCAAGGTTACCTTGCAGTACTCATGCATCGTTGTCTTGCATTTGACGGTTTGGTTCCTGATTCCCAATCACACGGGCATTTACTTTCAGCAGCGCTCGGCACTAGTGATTTTCTACGCGGTGCATTGTATCTACTTGTGGTTTGGCGCGCTACAGATCCGATATGGCTACCCAGCATTCAGTGGAAGCAAGTACAACTACACCAACGAGACTGCGTACACGCGCCTGAATGAGAAGCTGTTTCCTCTCATCATGCTGTCACCGTTCATCTTTGAAATGCGGTCTCTGCTGGACTACGTGTGCACGAAGACGTCTCTCGGCTGGGCTCATTGGATCCTGCTTGAAGACACTGCGGCGCATCTCTTCCAAGTAAAGATGGAAATGCGAGGCCGGTTGAGCGATGCTACCGTGCTGCAGGGCAAACAGCGTCAGCCTCTTGCACGCAAGATGCTCTCAGCCGGTGTGATGCTCCTGTTTTTGCTGCTGTGTCTGCTCGCCCCACTATGGCTTTTCAGTTCGGCCAACCCGAGCACGTCCGCCAATGCTATAACGCTGGCCGACGTCTCGTTTGGCGTGCAGGACACCCAAGGTACCATTAACGAGCTCTACAACAACGAAGACATCAACAGTCCATCGTTCTCCGATCTGAACAAGAACACCGACAGCTCTTCTGTGCAGAGCGTGGCGTTTGACAGCTTCTCGCGCACAGTGTGGTCCATGTCTCCACCGCGCGTCGACCAGTTGATCACACAGCTGAATTCCTCAGAAGCGTTAAACTGGACGATGACGCTCTCGTTCACTCGTCCCGGTCCGACGGATTACCAGACGATCAGTAAGAGTTACTTGGTCGACATGACCTCGGCGCATCGCAAGGCGTTGATCACGATGATGCAGCAAAGCAACACGTCCAATGTCACGCCGATCGTCGTGGAGAACCTGCTTCCGCCGGTCCTCCAGCTGACGGCCACGAGTGGTGTCTTGACTCGCTCGACGACGCTGCGTCCGGTCAAGGTAGCGAAGCACACGCAGGACAGCGCGACTTGGTGGAGCGTAGAGCCAGACAACTCGGAGGAGAAGGACGACTACTGTGGCTCCGACACGCCGTTCTGCATCATTTCCGTGTCGGACAACATCGTCCAGGGCCTGACGTCGCTGGGCATCGGCACGTACGGCATCACGGCCGTGTACGTTTTCGTGATCGTCACGATCGGCAATGCGGTCAAGTCGTTTTTCCGCGGCAAAGTGTTCCAGATCCAGTACGACGAGCTGCCGGACACGGAAGACGTGCTGGAACTGATTGAGGGCATCTACATTGCGCGTGAAGAGAGCTACGTGGGCCATCTCAAGGACGAAGTGCGTATCTTCGAGACGCTCGTGCGCGTGCTGCGGTCACCTGAGACGCTGCTCAAGGTCACAGGCACGAACGTCATCCACATCCCAACTGCCAAGGAAAAGCAGGATTAGTTTGTTAGCTCTACATGTAGGCTACGTGAACATGATAAATTCCGTCATGAAGATGGTTGGTCTCTACTTAAATGGCAGAGGACAATACAAATTTTAAAAGGACAAAACTTTTTGCATGTTGACAGGCAGCAGAGCAATCCTACTTCATACATTGTTTGCACACCGACTCCAGTTTCCTGTGACCTCTTTCCCAATGAGAGATGCTACGTGTTGTAATCTTCCAGATTGACGAGATGGCGGGTCACAGTGTCTCCTCCACGCTACGCTTAGGTGAGCAGGTTGGACACCGAGGCGTCGAGCCAGGCGGTGACCTGGTCGGCGGTGACGGCCGTGGCGTCGAAGTCGAAGTCATCGCCGCCCAGCTGCAGGATCTTGATGATACCGTCGCCCGAGTTGTCAATGATGGTCACGTAGGTGACCGACGAGTCGGTCGGGCGGTCGGCCCAGTTGTCGCCGCTCGAGGGGTACGTGCCCTCGAGAACGTACAGGTGGGTCGAGACCTTGTCCTGGGCCGTGCAGGTCTCGATGACCTCGGCGATGTCAAATTCACCACAGCCGCCGACCGAGCCGGAGTTGCGGCAGTTGCAGCCGTACTGGCCCGAGCGCACGATCTGGGCGTTAAGCATCCAGATGGCCGGGAGGTTCACGCCAGTGCCCGTGGGCATGTCGACCTTGGTCACGAACATCTTCTGGCCGCCGTCCCAGCCGTGGTAGCCACGCGAGTCGTAGTAGCCGACGCAGCCGCTCTCGTCGTCGCAGCTCGTGGGCAGCATGATGTTAACCTCCGCACCAGTCGAGACACCGGGGCCGCCACCGGTGGTGGACGGGCTCGAGGCATCGGCGAGCCAGCCGCCGAAGACCGTGGCCTCCGATACCGACGTGAGGGCATCGTCGGCCGAGAAACCCTGCGGGCAGTAGCCGTAGCCGTCGTAGTCAACGTTCAGGTTGTTCATGAACACGAGGTTGTCGGTCGTGCCGGCATCGGCGTCGTAGGCCGACACGCGGGTCCAGTCGCCGCCGGACGAACCGTCGAAAACCGCGATGTTGTAGATGTTCATGGGGCCACGGAAGGCCATGGTCACTTCCTCGGCGAGCGGGCCGACAGGGTCGTTCACAGTCGTGCCGGAGCCCTTGGTGCATGACGCGCCCGACTTGGTCGACGCGGTCGTGGTCACCGGGTAGTACTCGCCCTCGAAGTTGCCGGCGTACTTGTCTTCGTACGCGAAGCTGGCGCTGATGGTCGCGTCCGAGAACGAGGCCGCGCTGCCCGAGTACGACGTCGACGTAGAGTTGGCGTACGAGCCAGAGGCGTTGGAAGCCGCCGACGCGGACGTGGTGGTCGACGTGTACGCGCTCGAGCCCGACGTGGCAGTCGTGGCGGTGGTGCTGGAACCAGTCGAAGCCGTCGAACCGGACGTGGTGGTGGTCGTGGTTGCGACGGCCTCAGCTGCGACGTCAGCGCTGCCCGTGGACGTGGCGACCGCAGTCGTGTCCAAAGTCGTGGTCGAGGCGGCAGAAGCGGCCGAGCCCGAGGAAGTGAGGCCCGAGGGGCAGTCCTTGGCCATGGCCAGAGGGGACAGGAGCGCCAGAGCCGCGCTCAACGCAAGGACGACGCGCACCATTGGGATTCTTTGCTTGGGTCTTGACTGAAGCGAGTGCCTGTAATCGCCAGATGAGACTCGTGCGGGCCGGCCTGGAAATTCGAAAATGACATCGCAGAGGAGACTTATCCATCCATCCAGCCGGTTTGCTTGGCAACCGGACGATGGCCACAGCAGATAGCAGGGGAGAGGAGGGAACGAGTTGCTTTTGCCATACAAACGGCAAGTGAACATCGAGCAAAGGGGTTAGAGAATCCCACGCCCACCATATGTTGCTGCTCAAACGGATACGTTTGCTGACTGTTTTGAAACAAAAGTATTGAGTTAAGGCATGTTCACTGGCCCGAATGATACTCAAAGAGTCTAAATTTGGCTAGTAGATAGTGAATTTGGGAAAACTCGTGCAGAGTTTGGGGTATTTAGTTTAGAAAACGACACTCTATACAGTAACAAAGAACTCGAGATGCAAAATGCTACCACTCGATCTAAAGCTATCGTGCACGTGTTTCCTGGTCTGCGCTATGCAGGCATTGGTCTCATACCCAATCTGTACGGTGCAACGCAATCGCGGGACCCTGCAATCAGACAAAAAGCGTGGCGTCGCAGAGACCAGAGCATCCACTTGGGTTGTGCGCTACGCACGACATGATCGTTTACGTGCAATGCCAATCTTCATTCTGCTCGATTCAGCGACCACTTTCAGATCTGAGTCAATTGATTGATTCGTTCCACTGAGCTTCCCAGCGAAACACGAGGTTGCAATTGCCTTGGAATGATAAAAGCACCATGACCTGCAAACTATGTGTAAAGTGGATCTACACGTTGGCTGGCTTACCACCGTATACAAACGCACATGCAGTCGACGATGGCATACGCCAACAATGGCAACAGGACGATTGATGGGCTCCCTTTGCTCATCAACGCCACCCATTTCGGCGAAGAAAGAGCTGTCGAGGAGGTACCACTCGCAACGCTTCAAACTCCGTTATCTGCTATTGAAGCCTGCCCTTTGAGTCTTCCGTCGTTCAGATACCGTTGATGGCAAAGACAGGACGACAATGTCCACTGCAAGATCGTCATCATGACCGCTTTCACAATGCTATGATAATAGATCGCCCTCCACAACACTGCCAACGGTGCGTTCATCGCCTGTGAGATGCCGCTACGGTAGATTGTTCATGCAGTCTAAGTGAGCTACAGTGGTGAAGGAATTTGGCTGTGCTTCACTTTAGCCCTGTTTGGATCAGGCACCTCCTGGCACTTCAAGAACGCACACGCAGATCGCAAGTCTTTCGATGGCGCCACCAAGGCACATGTGCAAGCAGCTGAGATCCACCACGCCACATTGGGTCTGGATATAATTGGATCATTGCGCAACCAGTGGAGTGTCTATAAACAGCGGCAGCCTCTAAGTATGTGACATCGGTCGTTTCGTGTAAGCACGACTGAAAAGCCGCCATTCACGAAACACCCAAAGACTACGCGAGTCGCCTGCTTCCTGTCGACCGTTCAAAGCGCCGACACCACCCGCCCCCTACCAGACTTGAGGTGAGACAGATTAATTATCAAACGGCTTTTCCACTGGACGTTGGCTCCCAACGGCCGTGCTTGATATCCATTCCCATGGATTTTCATAACAGCCGTTTATGAGAAACGCTTTGCGTTTTAGGATAGAGCTTTACGTGACGTTGCATTTAAGCGCTTGGATACGTAGAGAGCGTGTACTGGAGTCATTCAGGGTCCACGCCGAAAGAAAGTATCTTGACACATCGAAGGAAACGTCTTTCGTACCGTACCCAAATGCGCATAAATGACCTAAAAGTAACGGTGAGGCTGCGTTAGCCAAAGGATCCAGGCCCGAATGGCAAGCACGTGTGGCCGAGCGGACGCCCATTCCACAAAGCGAGTCGTCTTTCTGTCATGGCGCGTCTAGTGAGAGTGCGGTCAGTCACTCGGTGTTGCGAATCGCCGCACACGCAAGTCTGTCTCCACAACGATACAGAGAAGATTGACATGGACCCTGCGCAAGTCTGTCTCTACAACTGCGCATGCTGGTAAGCACTCACTCTGTTTGGTTTCCCAGGCCTGGTGGCGAAGAGCGCCTTTGCCGCAAGGACACCCACCACCAGCTGGCTTGCTCCACACATTCGTACTGTAGTTCACAGAGTGGCGAGAAATTTGGAGCGTCGGAACGAAAGGGTTCGTTCATGTGACGCCCCACGTAGAGACGGACGTGAATGGTGGTCCCTTGTGCAGGCAGGAAAAAAATGAAAGTGATGGGTTTGCTTGCTTATGCGTTGGGCACAGCTCGGGGCTCTGGTGGACAGAACGTCTGCTTGTTGCACACAAGGGATGACCCCGTCACTTGGCACTGATAACATGATCATCTTTGAGCTTTGTCGTAAATCGCTTCCCACATCAATCTAAAATTTGGTGTTTTGTTGTTAATATTTGCCAGCCTTTACATCGGAGATACGGAACAGCTCATTTTTAACGCCTCCGGTGGAGCGATGAAAGAGTGAATTGAGCCATTCCTTGAGCAACTTTGTAATGCCACGAGCATTCAATACCGCATTGCTAGTCTTGCCTCTTGGGCACGCTGGTCAGCCCCTGCACGAAGATTCTCTTGGAAGGGTCTCTTTGGCCGGATCGGTCGTTGGTTGTTTTCGTGTGGGCCACTTTTGGAAAGAAATGCTGATTCTCTTCCACTAAGTACGCACGCCATGTTCCTTTTGTTCTGTGGCGTTTTTCAAGATCGCAAAAGATTTTCCATTGGTCATCAGGAACGCGCCAGTCACGCGATGGCGGAAAGTAACAAAACCAAGTGGGTTTGGAAAGCGCAACGTGCTGAATACGGAGTCGTGCTCGAATGTCGCTTTCTGGAGCAATAGGAAACCACTTGAAAAATCCCCAGAAATCAGAATCCGGTTCCGGACCATCGCATACAACTGTACCATTTTCCGCTTCCGTGGGCATGTAAACTGCCTTTCAAGAGGTATTCACAGCTCCACAGTCATTGGTGTTTACATCACAATCCTCTCACTTGTGCGTGGGACAGTCACGGAGAGTGGTCTCGCCATCCTGGTGCGACCGAGAGCTCTCTTGGCCTGATTTCTCTCTTTTGCTTTGCAATTTGCTCTCTTTTTGTACTTTTCGCCATAGCCACTCTGGCGTCGACACCATATGGCGCAAAACCTTGTCCACACCAGCAGAGCAGACACCGATTGCTGGCGTACCGTACATGCCGTATCCCGCAACAATGTGCACCGAGTATCCATCCTTCTCTCCCCTTACTGGCTCGATGCAAAAAGTCAGAGGGAGCGGTCGGGGGCCTGGCGGGGCCAAGGGTTCGTTGCCAGCTGGTATTGCTCCATGCGGAAAACCAAACCAAAAGAAACGCTCCAACTGAATCTTTGTATTGCCTGCCAATCTGACTGTCTGGCTGAGTCCCAAGCCCTAGTCGCCCTGCCGATCGCCGATCGATTGTGCCGGTTGTTGTGTGATTGTGAACCCGCCTGCGTTCCCCCTTTCGCCCGCACGTCCGGCCGTGCAGCCGAGCCTCATGCCCGATCCTTTCATTCCGCATTTCCCCACGACAGCAGCAGGAAACATGGTGCGCGTCTTCCTTGCGATCGGTGCCTCTCTGGCCCTCATGGCCCCCGTGGCCGTGACGGTCGCCACGTCCGTGACGTTCAAGAACAACTGTGACAGCGAGATTGATCTGTACAACAACTCGGAGACCACGGTCATCGCCGCGGGCAGCTCCACGACCAAGACGCTCGCGTCTGGTTTTTCCGGCATGTTCCGTCACGGCTCGAGCGACGAAGCTACTCGTACGTTTACAGCACTGTGCTCTATGATATACAAGAGTGGGATGACTCACGTTGATGCTTTCCTATGGATACAGTGGCCGAATTCTCCGTCACCAGCGGTACGGCTTGGTACGATATCAGTGTCATCCCGCCTGGATCGGGCAGCTGCACGAGCTACGAAGCTTGTGCTGAGCTGACCGGCAAGACCGGCTACAACAAGCCCATGAGCATTGTGCCCACGATTGCCAGCGGTAGCTCTGCCACGTCTTCGTGCGAATCGCTTACGTGCGAGTCGGCCGAGTGCTCGGACGCCTACCTGTACCCCAGCGACGACACCAAGACCCACAGCTGCCCGGACTCGACCACGTTTGTCGTGACCTTCTGCCCCAGCGGCAGCGACAGCTCGGCTTCGTCCACCTCGTCGGCCTCCACCAGCTCGACCCCTTCTTCGACCACGGCCACGCCCTCGACTTCTACTACGTCGGCCTCGGTCACTGTCTCGCTCAGCGACGTCGCCAGCGACTACGACAGCGCCACCGTCGCTGCTGCTGTGACCACCTCGGCCTCCACGACCTCGACCACGTCCACGTCGACCACGTCGACCTCTACGACCTCGACTTCGTCGGGCAGCGCCGCTTCGTACTCGAGTGCCACTGTCAACGCCAGCTTCGCCTACACGGGCGAGTACGCCGGCAACTACGAGGGCACCTACGGCGCCATCACGGCCCCCAAGGCCTGCACCACTGAGACTGTCACGGTTAACGACCCGGTCGGCCCGTTCGCCGAGGAAACCACCATGGTGTTCCGTGGCCCCATGAACATCTACAACATCGCTGTCTTCAACGGCTCGACCACGAGCGGCGACTGGGAGATGGTTGCCTCGTGGGACGCCGAGACCAACTCGTCGGACAACATGATCTTCATGAACAACCTGAACGTGGACTACTCGGGCGACTACAAGAGCCCCCAGGGATTCTCCAGCGCCGACGCCCTCTCGTCCGTCGATGAGCCCGTCAACTTCGGCGGCTGGCTCGCCGATGCCTCGAGCCCGTCCACTGTTGGTGGCGGCCCGAGTATCTCGACTGGTGCTGAGATCAACATCATGGCCAACACGAGCTGCGACTCGGACAGCGGCTGCAGCGGCTACTACGACTCGCGTGGCTACCACGGCTACGGCGGCGGCAAGAAGATGTTCGTGACCAAGGTCATGATGCCCACTGCTGACGCTGTCAACCTCCCGGCCATCTGGATGCTTAATGCCCAGGTCGTCCGCTCCAACCAGTACGGCTGCAATTGCCGTGGCTCCGGCTCGGTCGGCGGCTGTGGTGAACTCGACATTGCCGAGGTCATTGAGACTTGCACGGCTCAGGACAAGGTCTCGACCCACCTGTACGCTCTTGAGGGCACGTACCCGTCTGCTGGTGACAACTGGGCTGAGCGTCCGTCCACTTCGGCTGTGACGTACATCACGATCATCGATAACTCGAGCAACGGCACCATCAAGATTCTGCAGATCGGCGGCGATGACTTCAACTTCAGCGCCTCGGCCGTGTCGGCTGACCAGGTCACCACGTGGCTCGACGCCTCGGTGTCCAACCTGCTGAGCTAAGCGGTGTGACTTGTACTGTCCGTGGACTTCGCATGCTGTTCCGTGTCCTCCATTTTTGACAACAACACTCTGTCGCGTGGGAAGAAGAACCAACCATTCTGCCATTGCAAGCAGGTCTCTCAGTAGTAACCATGTCCATAATTTGTACCATCCATAGAAAGATCTACGAACGATGCCTAATTACGTCTGAAGCACTTGCAAATGGTCATTTTCATATTTCCTCTATCATTCTCAATAATAGTCTTCCTTTTTTGGTGTTTATCACAATGCATATAATAGGGGGTTTCAAACATGGACAAAATCCTATTCATCTTTTGGCGATTTTCATTTTATTTTTTCGAGCACTTTCATATGATTTTAAAAATGAAAATCAACCATTAATCGAGGTGGTTCATTTTTTATATCAATGCATGATTGTTTATCGAAAAGCACAACATATAAACCACATATAGTCCACACATATCTTCACTCTTTATCCAATGAGCGCATTCAAAGGAAACACAAGCAGACGGAAAGCGCGCGCATCAGTGTGCACGCTCAGTCGTGAATGCATGCTCTAGAGGTTGTCAAGAGTATGTACAGTAGACCCGTAAACAGTGAGCAAGCGTTTAACAAGCTCACCGCCATGCTTATTGGCTCACGAGCCCCGCGAATTGAGTGCATATGTGCATGTCGGTGAGTGCGCACTTTGAAGGGAAACAAGCATCTAAATTAGACCAAAACGTACCCTATTCACTATTCCAAATCAAAATGAAAATATTCATGTGAGGTCCAATGGGGGTGCTCATGTTTGAAGCCTATTACCACCATTCATCTTTTGCCTCCTTCACCTATCATATTTTTTTCGCTGCTTTTCAAGTTTGAACCCCCCTAATTATGTCATGACCTGTGTACAGTATCCTATGTTTTTGACTTGAGCAGCTTTCATTCGAGGAAAGCTCCAATTCCAGTCTTGATAGCCAACCAACCATTCCATTTATTCATTATCCAATGTATAGTCACTCGGTTTCCGAAGTACTTGTCTATGGAATGGATAAATAGAGTATTGAACGTCACAAAGGGCAAAGGTGAATGGAAAAACAAACTCTCTATTACTTTAAATGCACAGCTCTTCGATGGAGTAGTCCGGGATGCCATGCGCGGCCGGCATCTTGACGCTCGAGAGGAAGTTGCCCAGCACGCTCTGCACGGTCTCGTACTGCTCGCACGACTGCAGGTGGCCGCGCACGACGGTCTCGAGCTGCTCGAGCGACGCCGCGAGCTTGGCGTCAGCCGACGCCGCCACGATCAGCGGCGTGACGTGCGCGTCCAGCATGGCCGAGATCCACGTGCAGAACTGGTTGCAGGTGGGCAGAGCCGTCAGGTACAGCGAAGTGTTGTGCACCAGAGCGAAGAGCGGCGAGGTCTCGTCACTCGCAGCCTTGCTCGACTTTCGCTTCTTGCTCGGGGTCTCGACGCTGGCGGCAGCGGCCGAGGACGGCGTCGCCAGCAGCGCGTAGACAAACTTGTTGCACACGGCCAAGAGGAACAAGACCTCGCTGAGCTCCAGCGACTGGATGGCACGGTGCAGGAAGACCGTGTTGGTGGGCAGCGCCAACAGCGCGACCACGAAGCGTTCGCAGGCGCTCACTTCAGCGTTGGCGTCCTGAGCCGCCTTGGAGCGCTTGCCCGCGGGCTTAGCGCCACGCGTACCCGCGACGTACTGCAGCAGGGCCTTGTCCTGACTCTGACGAATGAAGAACTTGAGCAGACGAACGATCGAGCGCTCGTCAATGTCGGTGAAGTGCAGAATGGCCAGCTCCAGCAGCTCGTACTGGCGGTGCTTCATCAGCACTGGCAGAAGCGAAGGCACGGCGCGAGCCGAGATTCGCTTGGACGAGATCAGCGTCTTGAGCGGCTCCCAGGGCGTGAGCTCCGCGGCCGAGTCCACGCAGCGCTTGGTCACCGACAGGATGAATCGGTAGCTGAGCTCGGCACCAGCCTTGCGCAGCTTCTTAATGGCTTCGTTGAACTTCTTGGTGAACTGCGCGTGCGTACGTGTGGCCGAGGCATCCGTGAGTTCAGCGATCAGCTGCTGCTCGATCGAGTCTTCGCTGCAAACCTGCTGCGTCCAGCTCTCGCTGCCGATCTGATCAGCAGCCACGACGTTGACCCATTCGGTCGAGGCGTTAGGCTGTGCTGGCATGGCGATCGTCAGCGGGGTCTTGTCCTTGGTCGCGGCACCGAGAACGCTCGCAAGCGTGGACGACTTGGACTTGACCTTGATGAGGAACACCGCGCGTTCGTACGCGACGGCCACGACTTCGCCCAGCACGGGGCTCACGACGCTCACGAGCTTACCCAGCTTGCTGATATCGACGCCGGCATCGTCCGAAGTCAGATCCACGTTCGTCGAGGCAACCTGCACGCCAAACTTGGTATCCCAACCGGTCAGAGCCTGAGGAGCCGAGGCGTTTGCCACGACCAGGTTGCACACGTTGCCAATGGCAGTGGCCTTGAACACCGAAGAAGACGATGCGGCGGCATTGGCAGCAAGCTTGCGCTTCTTGTTACCTCCAGGCGAAGCCACAGGAGTCGAAACAGCAGAGCCAAACGTGGACTTCTGCTGCGTGGAGGCGTGTTCGAGCGTCTTGGTCACAGCGTCGTGCTCGAGCGTGACGATCTGCCACTCGCCCGTGGACCACACGATCGAGTAGGAAAAGGTTTCGGCGTGGAACGCGCCGGAGGTGATGGTCGCTTCGCTGTTGGCGTTCGTCATAGGCACGCGGACCTGCAGAGTGGACGAGAGTGGCTGGCCGTCCTTGCGTCCAGGCCCGCTGCTGATCTGGTACACTTCCAGATCGAAGCTCTTGTCCTTGTTCTGCAGCAGCATGGACAGGAAGAGCGAGCCCTTGTTGGCGCCACGCTGGTCGTTGGCAAGCGAGGCCCAGGCCACAGTGGTCTTGTCCGCTTCGTCACGCTCGTCGACACCAGCGGCCACCTGCGTCTTCTTGCTATCGAGCACCTGAATCAAATCCGCATTGTAGCCGGCAAAGGAGCCGTCGGCGTGCAGCACGACCACTTCGTGCGGCAGCTTTGGGTGCACGAACAGCCCGTGCACAGCGCTGGTGTCGCTGTGGCTCAGGGGCGAGTTCTTCCACTTGGTGACATCCAGATCGGTGTTGCGCCAGCTCACGAGGTTCTCACGCGCCGCTTTCTTGCCGCTGGCGCCGCCACGCACACCAAATAGCACCTGCGACTGCGGATTGCGCACGGCGGGCACGCGCAGCGCCATTTGGCTGCCGGCGCGGAACGTCCAGTGGTTGACGCACTTGCGCGCTGCGCTGCTGGAGAACTCGAGCACCTCGTCGCGCGTGGTGATGAGCACGAGCTTGCTGCCGTCCCGGACGGGCGCCACGGACACGCCGAGCAGCGCATCCTTGGCGCGGCCGGCCCACACGGCGATCGACGGCTCGAAGTCCATGGTCTCTTGTTGTATGGAGTCAAAGACGCCGTTTGAGACCAACCAACGGCTGGAGTACGCTTTTCAGCCACTCATAGCGTGTTTAAAGATTTTCAGCCAATGAGAATCGTGTCCAAGGAAATTCGCTTAAGTACGCAATCTTCAACCGCCGCTTTGCGTTTCAGGGCATGAAGGGAGACTGAGTAGTGGAGTAAGCAGTAGAGGAGGCTGCTCTCTTGCGCGCTCCATGGCGGCCGAACACGAGTCCATGCCCGCGGCCACGACGCTGGAGGATGGAGGCGGAGTCTTCCTCACGGAAGCGCGCATTCGAAAGTGAGTCGCGTGCTCTTGCAATCGCGTTTTGAAAATGCGCGAATGCTCACACCGTGCTTGTCTTGTAGCTCCAAGTTTGCGTCGCGCGAGATAAGCGAGATGGAGCCCGTGGTATCGGGCGTCTCGCAGATGTCGCAGTCCACGCTGCTGCTCAAGAAGCGCAAGGAGATGCGCGAGATCGACGACGCGCTGGAGTTCATGAAGGAGGAGTACCTGCAGCGCATGGAGGCTTGCGACGCGCGGCAGAGCGAGTTGGACCGGAAGCAGGCCGAGATGAAGGAGCAGGTCACGCGGTTTGAGAAGTTTATCAAGGAGAACGACTCGAAGCGCACGCGAGCCGAAGTCAAGGCCAAGGCCGAGCACCGGTTCACCGAGGGCAATGAGCAGCGGCGCAAGCAATTACTGCAGCAACTGGACAAAGACCTGAAGGATCGCGACGCACTCGAGCGTAAACGAGCGCAGCTGCTCAAGTACCGACAGTATCTGGAAGCCACGGTGGAGGCCTCGGACGGTGAGTACGAGGAGATCGGCGACATTCTCAACCGGCACGCGACGCTGCTGGACACGAACAACGACCTCAAGGCCCAAGTACGATCGGCTGAAGTTGAGGTATGACTGCCGTTGCTATGTCTTCAAGAGAGACAGCCAATTCACTACTGTACGTTTAACTTGGATTAGACGGACCAACTGCGGCAAACGATTCGCACGGTGAAGAACGAGCTGCAGAATCTCGTTCTCGTGCAGAACAGCAACATCCACAGGTGAGAGCTGTGATGAAGGCTCTCAACTAGAGCAATTATTGACGACTGGTTTTGTGTTTCAGCTATCAGCAGCACCTTGAAGGGCTTCACACCGACGCCATGAAGCTGGATCTGGATCGCCAGCGCAACGATCGCATTTCGAATGACCGCAGTCGCGAGTCCGGCCAGATCATCATGACCGTCACGAATCTGTACAATCGCTGTCGCGTCAGTCTTGGCGATAAGCTGCCTGTGCTGCGAGAGCAGGACATGGATGTGGCTGACTACATCCAAAGCTTACTGCAGGTCGTAGCGTCCCGCATCGTCGACCTCGACTACATCGTATCCACATATAAAGCCTCGCAGGTGAGATAGAGCTACAGTCTCATGCAGGTCAAGCTGACTCATAATTCGTATCTATATCCTCTGAATAATTAGGCAAATAGTAAGAGCGATGGCGCACAAGCGATGCGGCCAGGGGCCAAAGCTGCAGCAGGTGCATCGATGGCCTTGAATACAGGTGTCAAGCTGCCTCCGCTATCCTGAAGCCCAGACGCAAACGTATCTATAAAATCAGTGCTACTAGTACATTATTATCACGTGCCAATCTTTTGTCCATCACTTGAAACAGCCTGATTACCATAGAGATATGCGCTATCATTGGTCAACGACACTATGAAAAGTTATTTTGTGTGAGATTATTCAGCTTTTGAACCATTCATCGCGTGTGCGCTTGCGTAACGACCTGCGCTGCTCTCTTGATAGAAGTTCATTCAGGTTGCGTCGGGGAGAGTTAGGGGTGGTGATTCACGTGGTCGTCTCGGTCTGGTTGAAATTTTGATCCTCTCTCGTCCAGACCCATCACTTGGATTTTCCAATTTGGAGAATCCACTCATTCGCGAGCGACCATCAACCCACGCTGAACGAGCTTTTCTCAAGAGAGCAACGCGAGACGTTAGGCAAGCGCGTACGCAGTGAATAAGACGAAGACGTCGCTTGTAGCTATTCATCAGATGCGTGCTGGCGCATTCCCAGCTGATTCGACAAGTGGAAGAAGCGCGACTCTATCTAGGCGCCACATATTGACGCCGCAGAGGCGTGCAGACGCTGCTCAATTGGTTTGATTCTCGAGCGCGTTTGTGAGAAGCAAGACTTCTTCTTCATGGATGTTGGCAATCGCGCTGATCGAGAAATACGGTGTGTCATGCCACAGTATCTTCGGCGTCGAGACGTGGTTCTTGCTCAAGCAAACCACAATAGGGCAGTGAAGGCAGCGCAACGCCTTTATGTCACGTTGAAATCTCAGTTTATGCTGGCGATTCCTCTTCCCAGCGCTGTGACCGATGCTGATTGATGCAGAGCAACTCAACCACGGAGGTTCAATGGGGACTAATGGAGTACGATCCAGCAGATGATACTTCCGGTCGCGCCTCTCGACGAGATCACTGGAGCCACGTCAGACTCGGCGACATGGACGCGACCGAGATGCAGCCAGCCAGTCAGTCAGTACTGTACTATTCACGCAGCCCAAGACTGTCGGTCTTGATTTGCATCGTGTCCACCTCTCGCGATCCCACACGTCTGTCCTGTCCGGTGGAAATAGAACAAGATCGCATGTGCTTTGTCCTACTGGCTCTGGCTCTTACATTCCAATTGCAGTGCGAAGGCGTGCAGACAGGTATCCACACTCATCAGCAGCGTCATCATCATCAGCCATGATCTCTTGCACTCGACACCGCATTGCGGTGGACAAATCTATAAGACCACACACCACCCTAAGGCTTGCGACGTCCGGTGCGCTATGGCGCCAGCTGGCGCAAAACGTTGAAGTGAAGTGGGTGACGTTTAAAACACGACGCTAAACTTGTATCAAACGCTCCGTCGAGGTTTTTCGCGAGGTTTAATCAGCCCCTCTCTCTCTGTTTTCGCAGTGTGAAGAGACCTCAGCTGATGTCATACAGTACTGTACTCTGCGCCTGCGAAAGGTAAAAAACCTACATGATATTTCCCCCTGAGGTTTTTCTTCTTTTTGCTGCGAAACACAAAGAGGGGAGAGAGAGAGAGGATTGCATTTGGTTTGAGGGGCGGACCACATTCCAAGCTCTTTGGTTCGACACATCCTACCGCGTGTGTGTACACCAGCAGCCAGCGCTTCCAGCCCACGCCCAGTAAGCCACTTCGCCAGCCAGTCTTCCCGCGAGACGTCGGCAGCGTCTTGAGCTCAGAGATTCTTCCACCCAGCAACCGCCAGAGAACGAACGCGTGGCGCCAGTTCCGGAAACGTCTGGATTGGAGCAAGCACTACGTGTCGTGGGGTTATTGGTCTGAATCTATCCATCGATCCACCCATCCACCACTATCCATCCATCTATCCATCCCATAGCTCTGCTATATTCCATCACTTGCCCAGAAGTAGTGACGCCAAGAGACCCACCAACTCACGAGAGCCATCTCGTCCTATATCCAACGGCCTTGAAGACTCGCCGGTAAGAAAGATGTGGGCTTATATTTGCCGTTCTCAGACTGACGTATATTTTTGGTCCATTGCCAGGCTCGCCCTTGTCGTCTTGTCAGATCCCGATTTACTATGGACCCCATGGCGTCCATGCATCACCATCCTTCCGCCCAGAACCGTATGGATCCCGAGTCCGCCCAGGACAACAGCAACGACTTGACGTTCGCGCCGTATGATCTCCCCACGGGCTCGGTCTTCAGCGAGTTCCTGGCGCCCCCGCCCAGACCGGACGCGGGTATTAATAGTCTCCTGCCGCCGCCCATGAACATCGGCGTGGTCGACAGCAGCAGCAACGCGCCGCCTGCGCCCAGCAACGACTTTGACGTCATGGCGCAGCTGGCCTCACAATACTATTCGGTCAGTCGCAGTCGGTCGTTCTCGGCCCCGGTGATCCACCCGAGCGCTCTCGGCTCGGCCTGGCAGTTTTCGGACGACTCGCAAGCGCCCCCTCCTGTGCCTCTCGTAGTGCGTCCCAGCCCCGTGCTCAACATGATGAACCCCTCGCATGAGAACGCCGCCGGCGCCATTGGCTCGGCCGTGTCGTCGTCGGCGCAGACGCCGTCGCTGCTCAGCGATCTGCAGGGATTGCAACTGCACACGGGCAGTGGCGCTGAGCCGGAGAACGAGCCGCTGGACGGAGGCGAGCGATCCAAGGCGGCTGACGTCACGCCCTCGGGCCCGCTGCCCGCGACGTTCCTGCGTACGATCTGCGATCAGCTGGAGTACTACTTCTGCGATGAGAACCTGCTCGGCGATCTCTTCCTGCTCAAGAACATGAACATGGACGGCTATGGTGCGTACTGTAGCGCTTTGAAAGACAGTGATGGGGAGATGATGATGCTAACGCTTGTGTCTGTGCAGTTAAGCTGGATCTATTGGCGTCCTTTGGCCGCGTGAAGAAGCTCACGACCGATCTCGATCAGATCAAGAAGGCGCTTGAGCTATCGACCAAGCTGCTGCTGAACGAAGACGAGTCCATGGTCTGCCGCAAGGAGCAACTGCCGCCAGACCAGACGTACCACGGCAAGCTGGCGCGTACGGCCATCGCGTACAACTTGCCGGAAGATGCGTCCGTCGCGTCGCTGCGTGAGACCTTCGAGACCTGCGGCCAGATCTCGTACCTTCGCTTCCTCAAGAAGAACACGACCACGGGACGCAATGCCGTGCTCAAGCCGCCTATCGCTGCTGGCGAGACGTACGCGATCATTGAATTCACAGACGACGAGATGACCAAGCACGCTGTGCTGACGCTGTCGGATCAGTACAACTTCCGAACGGGCATGCAGGTCGTGCTCTTTGATGGCACCAACTGTGAGAAGCTGAAGCAGAAGATGTTCCCAGTGGAGCTGGGCGGCGACCGTCGTCGCGCCAAGTCGGCCTCGGCCGTCACGCGTCCCGTACACGTTGAAGCCGTTGGCGAAGGCCTCGACGACTTGCGTGAAGGCAAGGTGAACACGGGCACAGTGTATTCGATCCGTGGCGCAGGCGGCCTGATCACGCCGACGCGCCAGGATTCCGCCTGCATCTCGTTCCGCCTGATCCCGGACGAAGACGGCAACATTGACATCAAGCAAGGCGACTACGTGTCGTTCACGGTCGGCAAGAACAAGAAGAGCGGCCGCAAGTATGCCAGTAAAGTCAAGCTGGAGTTCCGTCCGCCAACGAGTCTGACCGCCATGGACGCCAACAACGCCTCGGGCAGCAACGGTGGCGGCCAGAAGGATTACTTCGCGCCCTCGCCTAGCCGTTGGGAAAGCGGTCGCAACCGTGCCGCCACTGTCACTGGCGCTGCCCCTGCTCAGCCTGCATTCCGATCGCGGTCGTCGTCCTCGGGCACGCGCCCCAAGCTCAATCTCTCGTCGCCTCGACTGAGCAGCTCCCCGCCCAACAACAATTTCTCCATGAACGCTGCTGGGAGCTTGAGCTCTGCTCTGAACGGCAGCAGCAACCCGCTGTACCGCCAAGCACTGGGCCCGGACGGCACGCGTGGCTTTGGCTTCCGCCGCACAGGAGAGATCGAGCTGGTTCCCAGCACGCGCAAGATGTCGGCCCCCACGGAGCGTCGACGCTCGCACTCTTCGGGCGGCATGTATTAAACGCCACCGGATGGACTTTGAAGCAGAAGAACGAATAATAAGCAGACACTAACGCATTGAACGGCGTCGACACAGCAGCGCGAAGGAGCCACCGCCACACACAGAAGAACCGAACCAGCAGAATCCCCACGTGTGCGTTGGCCTGCTTCGCCACTTTGAGGCGCCATTATGAACCTTAATAAAATACCCATGCCACATATTTTGTTTTTGTTGCTGGTATCCACGGCTGGAATTACCAGACGGTCCTTTATTGTGTGTCTCCGTCGATCTTTCACCCTGATCTCGCAACTGCCTCATTGAAGTCCAGTCAATCCTCTTCTCGCGATAGTTGCTGCATGAGAGTGGATATAAATTTGGGCATTTTAGCAATATCTTTGCGCAAAGTATTACCGCAAGCCTAAAAAATGAGCCGCTCCCCCCCTTCCTCAAGCACCAAACAAAAAACGCCGCACCAGCAACAAGCAACCAGAGGCCGAGCCCAGCCCAGCGGACGCACGAGAGACCCAGCGGTACGTTCGCCTCCGCTGCCTGTGCACTCTGCCTGTTCGATGCCACGCTCTCTGTCTGTATGCGCCTCTGCTCTGCGGCTCTGTTGCTCACGCCGGTTGCTGCGCAGACGTGCAAGTCCGAGAAAGATCTTTTTTAATTGCCTTTGAGAACCCAAGCAAGCACCATGGCCCACAACGGACGACGAGCAGCAGCACCCACGGCGGCAGCAGCGCCAGCAGCACCGGCAGCCGCATCCACAGACAGCGAGGACTGGAAGCTGAATTTGAAGCGCCCCGAGCGCGATACGCGCGTGCAGACGGAGGACGTCACGAACGTCAAGGGCAATGAGTTTGAAGATTATTTTTTAAAGCGCGAGCTGCTGATGGGCATTTTTGAGAAGGGCTTCGAGCGCCCGTCGCCCATCCAGGAAGAGGCCGTACCCATTATCCTCGCAGGCCGCAATGTCATGGCCCGCGCCAAGAACGGCACGGGCAAGACGGCTGCGTTTATTATCCCGTGTCTGGAGAAGTGCGACACCGAGAAGAAGCACATCCAGTCGCTGATCCTTGTGCCCACGCGTGAGCTGGCGCTGCAGACCTCGGCCATCGTGAAGGAAATCGGCAAGCACATGGGCGTCGAGTGCATGGTCACAACCGGCGGCACCTCGCTCAAGGACGATATCATGCGGTTATACAACACAGTGCACATTCTCGTGGGCACGCCTGGCCGTGTGATGGATCTGGCCAACAAGGGTGTCGCTGATCTGAGCAAGTGCTCGACTGTGATCATGGACGAAGCCGACAAGCTGCTCTCGCCTGAATTCCAGCCGCTGCTGGAGCAATTGCTGAATTACACGGCCAAGAAGCGCCAGATCTGTCTGTTCTCGGCCACGTTCCCCGTCACGGTCAAGGCTTTCAAGGACAAGTTCATCGAGAACCCGTACGAAATCAACCTCATGGACGAATTGACGCTCAAGGGTGTCTCCCAATTCTACGCCTTTTTGGAGGAGCGACAAAAAGTCCATTGCCTCAACACGCTTTTCTCCAAGGTAAGACCACCATACGATTGATATGATATCCCATCGTGGTGCTTGGTGTCATCCGTGACACACTCGTTTGTTTTAGCTGCAAGATCACTCACTGAATCGCTTGTTGTTGTAGTTGGACATCAACCAGTCAATCATTTTCTGCAATTCCGTCAACCGAGTGGAGCTCCTGGCCAAGAAGGTCACGGAGTTGGGCTACTCGTGCTTTTACATCCACGCCAAGATGAACCAGGCGCATCGAAACCGCGTGTTCCATGAGTTCCGCAATGGCGCGACCCGTCATTTGGTGTGCTCGGATCTGTTCACCCGTGGTATCGATATCCAGACTGTGAACGTGGTGATCAACTTCGACTTCCCCAAGAACTCGGAGACGTACTTGCATCGTATCGGTCGTTCGGGGCGCTTTGGTCATCTCGGCCTGGCCATCAACATGATCACGTACGATGATCGCTTCAACCTCTACCGGATCGAGCAGGAGCTTGGCACGGAGATCCGCCCCATCCCGCCGGTCATCGAGAAGAACTTGTACTGCAAGTAAACCGGTTCACCGCCGCCCATAGTCGATGTCGTCGTCGTTATCTCTCGCGTGCGCATGCATGCATTCACAGGAGCTTCTTGGCATCGGCTGGATGGGTTCCCATGGCGTGCGAAGAACGAACGTGGTCTGGGAGTGGATCAAATGAGCGAGAACGAGTGAGTGAGAGAGAGAGAGAAGAGAAAAAGATGAGGATGGTGACCAGCGTGCGAACGAAAGTGGCCAATTAGCCAGCGCAGCAGAAAAAGAAGAGCCAGCGAGTGAACGATGCTGTTAAAGCTGTTGACCTGTCGACAGTGCAGTCAGAAGAGAGAGGAGAGAGAGAGGAGAGAGAGAGCAGGGTGCAAAAGACATCCTTTAAAGAAGTAAAGACGGTTGATTTCGACTGTTTTCACCAGAGTCCATTGCGCAAAGTATCTTGTGCTCTAATCATGGACATACAGTTTGCGCCAAGCCCCCTGGCACAGCAGTTAAATTGTTTGCTGGTGTTGACGCGGTTGAAGGCCTGGCTGACGGATGACGGCGTGGACATTGCACATGGCGTTGTTGCAGCAGTGATCTTGCGTTAGGATTGGACGCACGAGACAGTGGGCGTTCATCCGTGGCGTTTGCTTTGGTGGGTGAGACGCTTGCTCTTATCCGATCTTTCTGTTCTTTTATTCTTTTTTGTCGCAGCCGTTAACAGAATTCAAGTGTATTTTTCTTCTGAGAAAAAAATACACAGTCATCCTCGGATGTCTTCTTGGAATGGTAAACGGTACCGTAGAGCTGAAGAATCTTCGTGACCCATCCCAGTCACGCTTTTGATGAGCACGGTACTGACTGATCTGCGTCAATATGGCGGTTGCCTACTGTACCAGTCCACTCCTTCATTTCTCAGCGAAAGGGGAGCGTAATCCACTGTGCTTGCTGTTGCGATTGGCTTATGCCCCGAGAGCAATCCACCGTTGACCCGTGGGAGCTGGAGAAGGGGCTTCCATATTTTGGTGCATTTGTGTGGACTGCCGCAATCTCCAAAGGGGGCGGGGTGATTGCTCCCCACCGCCTATTACTCCCTAAAGTTACGTACCATCCCCACGCCCGACCTGGGCCATTGAAAACGATAGCAAAGTTACACGAGCCACTAGCTTTTGCACGGAGGAAAACTGAGAACTCAGAAAATTGTTGGATTGAGCCGCAATATTTTAATTAAAATATTTATAAATACTGTAGGTGGTGGTGGGATACTGGATATGCTTGCGTTTCAGCTTGCCAGGCTTCTAATGTACTTGGAGGTTGGGTGCGTTCATGGCGTGCGGCCGTGCTTCTGGGCGCGTTGACTTAAATATTGAACTCCACTTCGGCGAAGACACGTCGGCGGGAGGGGACCGGCGGCAGCTTGAGATCCACCTTGCGAATGGGCGGGATCGTGAAATTTTCCATGACGCTCATCTTGCGCGCCTTGATCGACCGATCGTAGTCGTAGTTGTCGTTCTCGTTGACAGTGGGGCACGAGTCGCGCGAGGGGAACATGGGCGGCGCGCTGCGCTTGCACGCGTCCTGGTCTTCGGGCCGCATCTCGGAGAACTGGCGCTTACGCCATCGGGGCGAATCCGCCTTGACGTGAGCCGTAAACTCAAGGAAGTTGCGTACGAGCAGCGCAAGCTGACGGCCAACTGGACAGCAGCCACATCGCAGGATGGTGTTCTCAACGTAGAGCGCTGCTACACGACGCACGAGCAGCTGCAGGAACACGTTCAGCGTGCTCATGGTTTCCTTGCCCTGTGCTCGTAGTTGCTGAATAATCGATCGGAAAGCGTAGTGGTCGACAAAGCTGACCAGCCACTTGGCTAGCAAGCTGTCGCTCTGCTTCTCGTTGGAGGTCTTCTTCTTGAGCTCGACCACGACGTCTTCGAGCGTCTGCCAGATGGCCTCAAACTCGTGCAGCGACTTGTACACAAAGTACGCGCTGTGGTCGGCCGGGGTGACCTTGACGGCGAATTTCTCGTCCTTGCCGCCGATGCAGGACGTCACGGTCGCGACGACGCCTCGCATGTTGCTGTGAGCTGTCGCTGGAGGAGGAAAGAGCGCTATGGTGGGCTGATGGTGCCTATTGGTGGAGGTCGTCGCTTGCTGGTGCTTCTGTGGGCTGTGTGCGTGGCCACCAAGAGCGGAGTGATGGTCGTACGCTGACGGAGCAAAATTCTGACTGAGCAGCATCAGATGGCCGCACCACGCGCCGCGAGCGTCCGGTTGATTGGTTTTGGGTGTAGGGCTTACCCCCTCCCCTTTGGCATTGACCCTGCGCAAAGAAAGGCTGTCTTGCTTTTGTGGGCGGAAAGGGAAGAAGATGCGCGGATAGGGTTGCAAATTGACCCAGCCAACCAAGATCGACCATTAAATGATCGATCTTGGTTGGAAAAGGATTGAAATTTTCAGTCCTTTTTGATTTTGAAAGCAAAACCTCTATAAGTGTGATAATTGTAGGACTCTTCAAAGCACTAACTGGGATACTGATGAGAAGTCAGACTCAGTATTGGGTGCCACACCTATAAAAGAAGAAGTTAATCCGCGCAGGTTGGGGGTGCGGATGGTGTGCATGAAGCTTGGCCATTCACATAGGAAAGCGTCAGCAGAGGACTGGTTAGCCCTAACCTCCCTGTGATTGTCCAAAAATGTGATGTGATGGCAGAGTGATACGGGGTAGGGGATGAGGACCCGCCTCGACCCAGTCCTGAGCAAAGCTGCGGCGGGTGATGCGACAAATCCTACGTTCTCGACTGCAGCGTGGGTTGAAATCACTTGCTGTTTGTATGCCTGACCCCTTCGCCTTCCATGTCGGCTGCACAGGGGCAACTGTCAAGTTTCCTGCAGTGACTGAGGGGGGAACACAGAAAAACCTCACTCGAGGTTGTGCAAGGCCAGAGAGCGGTCAGAAAAATCAGACCGGAATGTGGCAAGAAGGAATCCACGTATCCTACGTTGTTTCCATCATTGCCATCGCCATCGCAAATGACTGATACGACTGCGATCGATTGAGCGTCGACCATAGAGTGGCGTAACTGTCAGCGGCTTCGACATTAGAGGAGGAGACAAGAAAGACGCGACCCCAGGAAAGAGTCACACCGATCCATCAGGTTGCATATTGGGAACTTGGAGTACAGAATGGCATGTGGAGTTGTCACTGGCTGCACTTATCTTTTTCGAGGCAATTCAGTGTACAAGTACACCCATAATTTGGCCAAACAATTTGTTGTTGGCCACTCTCCTCTGCCGAAATATGTGGGCTGGATCCATACCTCTTTGCGCCGCAACTTTTGAGGCAAGAGGACGGAAAATTATCTTTATGGGCAGCACGTAAGGTCGCCACCTGGTACAGTCGTCACCCAGGATGCGTGGCTGCCATCACTTTTCCCCGACTCATGGGTCAGATGCTGGAAAGAGTGTATGCAATCCTATGAAGCCGCTGCACTTTAGCGGCAGAGGTGTTGGCCGCCTGACCATCTGACTGAACCCTTCGCGATCCTTTTTAGCTGCGCTGTACTGTACCTACTGCCATCCGGCCAAGAAACTCAGCAAGCGAAAGCAAACGTGTCACAGATGTCGAAGCCTATTGAGATACAGTAAGACCAGGATGGAGCGGTCTGTAAAAGCAACCTGCGTCTGAACACAAGGGTTCAGTCGGGAGGACGAGCCTTTACCGACGGGAACCGCTGGATACTGGGCAGAGCATCTGGACTTTAACTGCCGACTACACTAATAATTAATGTCCGGAAAGCCTAAAGCTAGAGAAATATGGTTAGTTGTTGGTGGTACGCCGCTGGGCCGAAAGGATACATACCTGATTCTCGGTCATCACGTTGCAGAGAGAGAGCTGGTGCATAAGCGCGATCGATCGTGCGTGTTGTGTCTTCGCGCCGATTGCAAGTTTGGGACTCCCTCGGTGACATCACTATTGATTGTTCAATCTACAAACTCATCTCTCGGATTTGACACCCGACCTGATCCCATCGCGTTCCCAATCGCACGCGAGGTGCAATGAGGACGACCGAGTTCGTTTTGTGCCCAACCTCAGCCAAACAGCCGGCGATGACGGTCGCCTTTTGAAGATTCGATGCTTCAAATCAATTCTTCATGCCGTGTCTGTCCTGCGTGCCGTCCAGATTGTACAGTGAGTGTTCACAACTGTATTGATGGCGCGTGTGTTGTACAAATCTTTAGGCAACATACAGGTGGATGTCGACAACTGCAACGGAGTTACGGAACTCAATTTTGATGCCGCCAAGGAAACGACTGCACGCACACGCAAGCAAGCGAACCCAAAGCTCCAGTGCAGTGAACAAAGCACAGAGCCCGGCCGACCACAGTCCCTCTCCTCCTCCTCTTGACTTGGCCCAGCACCAGACGATGTGGAGCCAGCACCACCGACTGCAAGCGTGATCGGAAATGCAGTTTGTGCGCACGGCTTTGAACAGAGTGGGACAGGAATCAGTCATGAAAGACGAGTGTCGAGCTCGAAGTCAGGTCTTTTATTGAGGGTGACAGACCTTCTAAAGCATATAGCCTCAGGTTTCTTATAAAATCAGTTTTGGTTTCAGGCGAGGTGTCATTGATCACAGCAAGCACAATCAAGCCACACGCGTCTCCTGCATAAAGGATCGAGCACAGACCTATTGTGTTATATTGGAGAGTAATCCCAGCCGATTCGTGTTGTGGCGTCCTGAGAAATCCAGCAGAGCGTCAATCGCAGGCAGAAGGACGCGCTCCGATCCAAAAACATACCTGTTAAAATTAATATAAATGTGTGGGGACGGTAATCACGCGGTTGGGCATCTGCTCGCCACAAGCGCCTCCTGGAGTCATCAGGATCTGACGCGCTTTCCCATTTTTCTCAGTTCTTCCTGCGCACCAGCACATTACCGATCGCGTCAGTTGCAGTTGTGTCCGTCGTCAGACACCTGAGAGAGAGAGAGAGAGAGTCCAACGAGATGGAGTGGCTGTGGATCCCAGCCTTGATGAGATGCGGATGGCCAGCCAAGCCAGCCAGCCGACATAGGTGATTGCATCGCGCATCTCATCACCTGATTAGATGAGTGTAAACCATCACCACTTGAGACACTCCCATCAACTTCAACAGTCCCCTCAAGAGCCAGAGAGCAAGTTACAGTACTGTACCAGACCGTACCATCGTAACCCAGACAGACCGTACCCCATTTGGATCGTCCTCCAAGCGGAAACCAAATGGGGAAATGGGCTCATGAGCACATGACGCCAGCTAAATATAGTGCGGGCTCGATGAAGAAGAACGGTATCGGTCTATATCTGCGCATCGCTGGGTGGAGAGCTATTCTGTCGACCCGTCTGTGCTGCTTGCTCGCTTCTGTCTATGAAGGCTCGCGCGCAGTGACGGCCAAGACGCAGAACGTTCCATGACCGACGGGCGGAGTGCTTCCGAACGATTCATCTCACTCGCTTCGACGTCCACGTCCTCGCTGCTGCTCGGTGGCGACGAGAGCGAGTGCCGGCCCATGTCGAGCCATGCGCGCATCGAAGGAGCGATCGAGACGACGCCTCGCCGCCGCAAGAAGATCGGCGGAGGAAGCTTCCTACCGCAATTGAACCATGCGCGCGCATTCGCCACGCAACAACAACAGGAGAACGACGCGGATACGGACGACTTCAAGAAGGCCATGTGGGCTGGCCAGGCCAATATCCTTGTCACTGTGCGTCTACGTCCGCTGTTGCAGCATGATCGCGATCAAGAATCGATCGTCAAAATTTTGGACCATAACGTGGTCGTTGTGTTGGACCAGCCGGCTGTAAGCAGTGGCAATGCTACAGCACAGCCCAAGCGCACGACCGGCGGTGCGATGCGAAGTCTTCGTCTGCCGGGCGCTACGTCGCGACGATCACGTGAAAAGCGGTACGCGTTCGACTACGTGTTTGCTCCAGCTGACGGCCAGCAAAAGGTGTATTCCAATACGACCAAGTTCCTCATCCATGGTGTGCTCAATGGATTCAACGCCACTGTGTTCGCATACGGCTGCACAGGCGCTGGGAAGACGTACACGATGCTCGGCACCAAGAACGAGCCAGGCATTATGGCGCTCACGTTGGATGATCTCTTCCACAATATCGAGCGCATACACGGTGACCCTGAAGCAATGGTGACGTACAAGGTGACCGTGTCGTTTTTGGAGGTCTACAATGAAAACATTCGGGATCTGCTTATTGCGGGTTCTTCTATGAGCTCATGTGTGGCAGGGTCAACAGCCTCTTCAAATGTAAACGGTGGACAAAGCGAGTATTTGGATTTACGCGAAGATCCGATCCGAGGGCCAATCGTTGCTGGGCTTTCTGAGATTGAAGCTGGAAACGCCAATGAGGTGATGAAATTACTACGCAAGGGCAATAAAAGGAGATCACAAGAAGCCACCGCTGCAAATTCTGTCTCATCGCGATCTCACGCCGTTCTACAAGTTCTCGTCGAGCAACACGATAAAGTCGTGCACACGACTCGTGAAGATCATTTAGACAACGGTATGATGGTCGCAAGCGTTGTGAAAATAGGCAAACTATCGTTGGTGGATTTAGCAGGAAGTGAGCGTGCAGCTGTCACACAAAACCGCGGACAGCGGCTGCTAGAAGGGGCCAACATCAATCGCTCTCTACTGGCACTGGGAAATTGCATCAACGCATTAGGAGAAAAGGCAGCTGGGTCGTCTTCGTCGTCGACGTCGTCATCATTCGTTCCATATCGAGACAGTAAGTTGACTCGACTCTTGAAAGATTCACTTGGTGGAAATTGCCGCACCGTTATGATCGCGAACATTAGCCAAGCATTTGCGAGTTTTGAGGAAACACTGAATACTTTAAAGTATGCAAATCGAGCCAAGAACATCAAGACAAATGTGACGAGAAACGTATTGAATGTGGATCATCATATCACGGAATATGTTTCAGTGATCTCGAATTTGAAGTCCGAAATTACGACGTTGAAAAATCAGCTGAAACAGCAACACCTAGAAGTTCCTGAAAAGCCTAAGGCGAGTGCTTGGGTACAAGAAAGTGCTAATTATCCCGATTCGAGCGGTAACGATCACTCAGGTAACAACAATCATGACGATTCTGCTCCGGAAGATGAAAGGCAATGGGCTCAAACACAAGTAATCGAAGCTCGCCAGTACATCATGCGCTGCTTTCAAGAACGCCTACAACTTCGAAAGCGTTTGATAGAAATTGGTCACCAGGTGAGTGTGCGATAAAGCTTACATCATATCACATTGATTTATTAATGTGCTCTTTGACACTGTAGATTCAACTTTGCGCAGAAGAAAAGAAATCAGCTGCGCAAATTCTGGCTGAAGATAAGGATGATCTACACACTCAAGATTTGTTAGTGCCTCAACTGGGATCTCAAGTTGCGAACGATGCAAACCAGCATGATGACGTCCTATGTGCTGTTGAGTTGTCTCCGAAAGAGATAACGGATAGAGCCGGGAAAATCGTTTTATTGGACAACATGGCATCTCAATTGACTACAAGCAAAGAGCGTATATTGGAGCAACTCCATCAAAACGAAGAACGTTTAGCGGTGTTTCGTCTGGGCATTGAGCAAAACACGTTAGTCATGCGAAATGAATTCTTGCGGGAGCTCATTTCAATGGAATATCGCGTTGGCAAACTTGAAATCGAAAAGGTGGAGCTTCAACTCGGCCATGAATTGAAATCTCAAGAAATTGATTATCTAAAATCAAAATTAAAACCACAGGAAAGGGACGAAGACCAATTTACTGCGCATCATGTACCACAGCATCCGAATTTTGGCAGTAATATTCGCCTGCCGTTAATCGAGAAAATGACAGCTTTTCTGACACAATCAGATCAGTCCACCATGGCTGATACTGCTCGAAGCGATATGGCGCACTTACCAGAGATAGATGTGGAGCTGCAATCGGTTCGTGGCCAAGCTGAGCGGAATTCGCCCGCTCGTGCGCAACAATATGCAGCCCCACCGACCTCAAGCGCAAGAAGACCTTGGGGTTTACACATAACGAATCCCTCGCTGCCATACATTCGTCTCAAGAAAAAAGGAATGGACGGCATATCACCGAAAGCTTACGACAGCTTACGCCCGACGGAAAAATCTGTGTCTTCGGTACCATCAACTACGTCTCTCACGGCTCCTTACCTCAAAGTGCTCAAGCATCGACGAAAATCCTTGAGCAAATCCACTCAACAAAAGAGGTAGTTTTTGCTAGTTATTTATTTGTAATGAATGAAAGAGGAAAAACAATGGTTGGGTCATGATCATGCAAGCACGAGGCAACGATGTGATAGTTGATATTAGTTTTAGCATTCGTCGTGTGCACTAACGGATTTGTTGCGCTTTCGCGAAATCGTAAGCATTGATAGGTCCAATTCAGACGTCGATGATGTACTGCAGTTCATACTCTCGGAAAGCTTCTCACGGATGTCTTCATAGAAGCGCTTGAATTGGAAGATCTCCACTTGTCCGCGTCGGAATTCCACGAGGTAAACTCCTCGTTGCAAGAGGAAGACTCGCACGGTACAGGTAAGCACGCCTCCGTATCGCACTTCTAATTGATAGTGCTCCCAGTCAACGACCACACGTTGGGGTACGTTTTTGTATGGGTACGGCAGTGGGCTCGGATTAGCCGCAAGAATGTCTTCGATCTTAGTGAGGATAATAGAGGCCGGTAGTGACGTGACAAACCGAGTCGAACGAGCAACATGGTCGTGGTAAGATGGCGGGTTAAACGGAGAACCTGGTGCGCTGTTCGAGTTGATGCCACGCCCATGTCGAGGCATTGGAGGAGACGCCATAGACGCAGATCCTGAGGAAGCCCAGGGCATCGACGTGAGCAATCGGTCATCCAAATCGCGTGTCTGAATTGCTTCTAGCTGCATACTTTTATCGAAACGACGCAAAAAAAGTTCTGGTGGTGAATTGCGACGGAACTGATGTTGCTGCGACGAGCTCGGACAATTGGGAGCCAATGGCGGAGAGATGAAGCGGCATGCGTTGCTATTGTTTCGGTTCACGCTCGATGGCAAAGGCGTGGCTACGACAGGTTGATCGTCGTTCGCAGGAAAATTAGTGCCCACTTGCGCCGCATGCTGATCGAATTCATCTCGGATTTCTTGCTCATTGACATCTTGTAGCAGGTCTTCTTGATCAAGCTGGTATGTAGCACTGGGCTGTCTCTCGCAGACTTGGTCGATCAAACTATCGTCGTTTTCAGCAGCTTTCGATTTAAGTTCTTCATGGTTTGAAGGTGAGTTCGGTGATGCCCGCGGAGATGCTTGAGGAGTTTGGCCGCTTCGAAGCGGTGATGTTTCATCCAGTGATGGCATGTATCGTCCAACTGCATGCAGTGAAGGACGCACGCCTGCAGTTGCCTGCTGCGGTGACGGAGGGCATCGAGAAAATCCAAGTGACGCGTGAGGAGATGATTTGCCGTGGTTATGCGGGAGTCGATTGAACGCATGTGGGGAAATGACAACTGAGCGTGTCGACGTCGGAGTTGGGCTGTTTCCCCAGTGAGGCTCGAGATCAATCGTATTCTGAGGAATATTCACCATCACTCCATGCGCTGGTCGATGAGTTTGAAGCGTATGCGATGGCAATATCGTCGGTGAAGAAACCGATTCATTCGCAGGAGACAATTCGTTCTCAGGTGCACACCCCGGAGATGCATCATTGGCAATCGGATTCGTTGTGGGGAGCGTTTGCTCGAGTACCCAAGGATGTGCCTGGGCTTCTTCGACCGACAGTCGCATGCAGGCATCCGGATACAACAACTGGGCGACCAGTGACTTGATTTCCATGGAAAAACGTGTTGGAAAGAACCACGAAGGAAAGACGCTTTCGTCAACTGGATCATCGTCACTGTACTTGGTGTAGTACGACCACTTGCGAAATTTGTCATAACGCATGCATGTCAACAGATCCTTTCCAAATGGCAGATTGCCAGCGACCATGGCATAGAGAATCACACCAATGGACCAGGCGTCAGCTTTGGCTCCGTCGTATCCTTGCCCAGCATCCATAAGAACCTCCGGAGCCACGTAATGCGGAGAGCCAACGATAGAGCGAAGGCGTCGTATCGATTGCGCCGGACATCCACCTGGAGCGCCCTCAGCAGCCGCGGGATCGGTGATCGCGAAGATGGCGGAGAGCCCAAAGTCCGCGATCTTGAGCGTCGAGTACTCTTCGCTATCTGCGAGAAGCAGATTTTCCGGCTTCAGATCACGGTGGCAGACTCCAGAGACATGGCAGAACGCGACGCCAGAGATCAACTGGCGGAAGTATCGACGTGCGGTGTCTTCGTCGGTGCCGCAGTCCAGTTTAATGCGATCGAACAATTCCCCGCCGCCTGCAAGCTCGAGCACCAAGAACGTCGTGCACTTACTGTCTTGCACGAGCTCGAGCGCTTCTTCCAGCCGTAAGACGTTCTCGTGCGGGTCCAGGCCGGACATATTGGCGATCTCGCGGTGGATCGTGCGTCGCGTGTGCGCGAATTTGATGAACTTCTTGGGGATCTTTGGGATCTTGAGCACCTGGTTCTTCACCTGCACTTCCTGGTACGTGAGCGCATCGTCCACAGGCTCGAGACCAGCCAAAGACGCCTGCACTTCCGCGCCCCAGACCTCGATGCACTGGGGCAGCGTCAGCTCGCGAATCGCGCCAGTGCGTGGATCTTCAAAGGCTGCAATGGCTTGCTTGGTGGTTGGATGGATGAGCCACCACACGTTCCTGCATCAAGCCACGCTAGTGATCAGCAAACGTGCGAACACGAGCCACTCAGTGGCGGAATGGGGAACCTACTCGATGCGAATGGACGTTGGGGCGGCAGGTAAGCCGCCGCCAGGGCGAGCTCTGTACGGAGGCTCCTGCTGCAGCAACGGGTCCACAGGCTCCAGCGGCTTCCCTTTGATGGCCACAATGCAGCGAGAGAGCAATGTCGATGGGAACAGCTTGTACCCGACGGGATTCAGGATCTTGATCGCCGCGTGCTGATGTCATGACGCCACAATCAGCATTTACACGTGCATGAGTCCATAACAAGCCACTATACCTGCTTGGTGCGCATGCAAAAGGCCTCATAGACACTACACACAGCAAGCCATGAGATCAGCACCAGCATCGCATTCCAGCTAAATGCGTAACGCCTCGTACACGCCGGCAGCGCCGCCGCCCAGATACCCTCCGAGCTCGTAGATGAGCTCGTCGTGGCTGTAGATGGACTGGCCGTCGTAGTGGTCGACCTTGCGCGTCTGCAGCGCGCGTCGGCGCTCGTGCATCATGCTGGTTCCCGAATGAAAGATCACGAGCGGAAGGCGAGCGGAACTCCTTTGGGAGGACGATGATGGGCGCGCAGATCACTCCAGGGCAGACGGAGCGCCCTCTTCCAGATCCAGAGACTCAGTCGCTTCGGCGCCGTGCGTCTCAATGGGGCGGGCGCTGGGAATCCAATCCTGCCCCAGGCGCGCGAGGAGACAGCGCGGTCCTTACGGCGGCACGGTAGGTACCCCCTCTCGCTTGCTGGTGTGCCCTGTTGGACCTCCTGGGCCAGCTCAGAAGCCGGTAGGTGGCCCAATCAAAGCGACCGAGACGCAATTTCCACCAATCCAGAAGTGTGAGCGGAGCGCTATTTATAGACACGCATCCGCTTATGCCAGCCAGCCTGGTGAAACGAACCGCAAACCGCCAGCGGTTGCACAATGCAAGCCGGGAAACTAAGCAGACGATGTCTGGGGTGAGTGGCTGGGGGATGTCAGCCTCCTCCCCCTGGTCCCATGGAGAAGCTGTGATGAGTTCCACGTATTCATGCGTGGGTGGTTGACGGGGTATTGGGACACGTCGACCACGCATCATGCTGCAGCAGCAGTTACCGTGAGGCCGGCCGCCACGCCACGGTCACAGAGGGACGCCAAATATGCGGCCGGCCCTCCAAGTTGAAGCTTTGTGTCTGATTTATGCACGCCATACTATGCATGGTGATTGGCTGAAAACATGCACTCTTGATAAGAACGCTATATTTCACGTCTACAGATCCATCTCAAACACGATCGACGGTAAAACGATTAACACATGATGTGGTACACATTACATATAAAATTCCATGATGAAAATTCGGTCTGAGTCGAAACGATCCAATTCATCCACTCGATTAAAATTGCCAGCGATTGTCCAATCCCAGCGCTGATTGGGTGCTACTTAACCGCTAAGCTATCAACTATCACAGGTCAGAGCGTGATTGCCAATCTCGCTCTAATCAGAATATCTCGGCATTTGCGCATTGAAGCGACAACAAGCACTATGAGCGAGCATCTTCTCAAGGGCGTGCAGCTCGTGAACGCCAAGGGCGAGACCAAGGACGGCGAGGAGGCCGTACAGGGGAAGGTCTTCGCGCTCTACTTCGGGGTGCGTCTTCTCCCCCTCCTGTGTCTGATCTGTACGCACACGCTTATTGCCTTTGTCATATGCCATGCAGGCTGAGTGGTGTCCGTACTGCCGCGACTTCCTACCGACGCTCAACAAGTTCTACACCGATGTGAACAAGGACAGTCCGTCGCTGGAGATCGTGTTCGTGGGCTCGGACGACTCCGAGAGCGACCAGAACGAGCACTTCAAAGACACGCATGGTGCCTGGTGGGCTATCCCCTTCGCCAACGAGTTCCGCAACGACCTCAAGCGCAAGGTAAGTGAATGGCATGCAGCGGATTACGTGGATAATAATTGACGATGTCGCTGGGTTGCTTGACGATAATATAGTACAACGTATGTGCCCGCAAGGAGCAGGACGCGGTGGGCGTACCCAATCGCGTTGGAGGTCTCCCGAGCCTCTTATTCGTGCAGCCGAACGGCGAGCTCATCGATTTGAACGGCGTGGGAAAGGTCGAGGCGGAGGGTGCGGCGGCCTTTGACGCCTACCTGAAGGCTACGCTGTAAGGAGAGCAAGAGAGAGAATTATCAATCCAAAATATAGATCCTCCTCATGTAAGCTCATAGATACTAGTATCACGCTGCTTCCTGCATTGTACGTCTTCCAATGTCTACAGCGTCGAGACCAAGCCATACCAGCTCCTGGGCTGACCTTGACTCCCGCTATTCCTGTCAAAGATGACAGCAACCACAGGCGGGTTACAATGTGGTACACATGAACTATCAATTTTCACAGTACAAGTGTCAGAGCATGCTGCTTGGGCGAAGCCCTATTGCCTAATTACACCCGAGGCATTTAGGACTCTTCCTTTCGGTGTGATGTGATCAGCTTACGAAGAATATGGCTGTGTGGAGGTGGAGCTGTATACCTTCGAGTGTGCACCTGTCTCTAGGCGTCTCTGTGGGTGAATAGCGAGCACGCCAATCTGGGCAAGTCTAGAGCTCTCCAAGCCTGGGCTGCTGCACTTCCCGCCCAAGTACTCGTCTACGCTGACGTTCGCCTACGTCAAGCGGATACGCTTCACGCTCGGTTCCACGCACAGCACAGGAGGATGACGCGGCCACAACATCGTGAGCGTCAGGGTGCGAGCGTCGACCCTAAGTATTGCTCGTGTTTTGCTATATGTACGCTGACATCGCACGTGTTTTAAAAATAAATAGGTTTCTAACTGACATATCTCCTAAAATTGGGTACCATGAATTAGTTAAGGAAAGGCAAAATAATTACCAAAAGCAACTCAAGTTCACCTTATAGCACGAACATCTATCAATAGAGACATATTGGAAAAGAGCTTTCGTCTCTTCTTTTCAATTGCATCCATAGGTTCGCATCGCAAACGTTCGTTAACGCAGGTAACTTTGTGAGTGACATCGGGATTACGTAAACGAGCTCAGTATAAGGGGCTTCGCCCAATTATTTATCCTGAGTCGAAACCATAACCATCATTTACTCGGCTAAAGTTGCCAGCGATTGGCCAATCCCAGAGCTGATTGGTTGCTACTTAACGGACGCGTTATAATGTATTAGAGGGTTTCTTGAGTAAGTATGTTAATAACATGATTTCCCTCAGCATTCGTGCATTGAAGCGACACCAGAGCACCAGCAGTATGAGCGAGCATCTTCTCAAGGGCGTGCAGCTCGTGAACGCCAAGGGCGATACCAAGGACGGCGAGGAGGCCGTGCAAGGCAAGGTCTTCGCGCTCTACTTCGCGGTGCGTCTCTTCTCCTCCTGCGTCTGATCCCCACAGAGTCTAACGTGCGCTCATTGCCTTCATGCAGGCCGACTGGTGTCCGGACTGCCGCGACTTCCAGCCAACGCTCAACAAGTTCTACGCGGACGTGAACCAGAGCAGCGTGGCGCTGGAGATCGTGTTCGTGGGCTCGGACCAGTCCGAGAGCGACCAGAACGCGCACTTCAGCAACAAGCAGGGCGCCTGGTGGGCCATCCCCTTCGCCAACGAGTTCCGCAACGACCTCAAGCGCAAGGTATGTGGATGGCATACAGAGCATTACGTGGATAGAGCTATAATTGACCGCATGGCTGAATGATGCGATACGTAGTACGGCGTGTGCGCCGGCAAGGAGCAGATCGCTGTGGGCGTGACCAAGCGCGTCGGAGGCATCCCGAGCCTCGTGTTCGTACAACCGAATGGCGACCTCATCGATCTGGACGGCGTGGGCAAGATCGAGGCAGAGGGCGCGGCGGCCTTTGACGCCTACCAGAAGGCCTTCACGTCTTAGGAAGAGCGATTGGCAGTAAGAGAGACATTCCATTAAGGCATTCTTCCGTTATCAACCCAACATACAAATCCTCCTCATGCAAACACACAGACATCACGCTCTTCCTACGCACAGTACGTCTTCCATTGGGCACAGCGTAGCGTGGGGATGCGACGCCGTGCGTACAAAGTGAATCAATCATGCAGCAGCCAAGCCATAACAGCTCCTGGCCTGGCCGTATTAGGCCGCGACCGCCACGGCCTGCGCGTACAGCGAGTCGCCGATGGTCTCGAACGCCTCCGGGTGGAAGCGCTGGTTGCGCTCGGCCGCGACCATCTCACTGTGCAGCGCATCGCCCAGCGCAAGGAACATGTCGGTCGTGAACCCCTGCGGGAGCTCCTCCGCGAGTGAGGCAAGATCGCGCAGCACAGCAGGCGGGGCGCTCTCGACCACATGGGCCGACTCGAACAGCACGTTCAGGTCCTCGTCGTCGTCGAGGGCCAGCGCGCGGGCCTCCTCGATGGCCTGGAACACGCTGTAGAGCTGACGCAGGCGGCTCCAGGCCAGCGCGGCGTCGCGCTCCTCCGAGTGGACAGTCGAGATGTGCTTGTGCGCCACGAACGAGAGCTTCTCGCCCTGCAGCCGCGCGAGCAGCGAGGCCTGGCCCAACGGCCCGCGGCGGTCGTCGTCGCGGCGGCCGACGTAGTAGACGTCCTCACACTCGCGCGAGCGGTCGATGCTGCTGGTGGCGTCGCCATCGGGGCTCTCGTGGCCCACGGAGCGCGTGGGGATCCGACGGCGGGCGCGCTGAACCACTCGACGCAGCATCGTCGTCCGCTTCTTCGTCCGCTAGGAATTCCTTCCTCACGCTCAAAGCCGCTGAGCGCATTTTTACATCCAATCGGAGATCTGGAATGATATAACGCAGCCAATCATAGTCAACAAAGGCTGTGATTGGTCCGCTTGTGAAAATCCAAAGATTGAGAAGCCGTGCATTCGTCCAGGAGTCATGATCCGCTTCGTCAAGCGGACGTATGCATGTCATTCTCAATTCTCTGAGCAGCTATCAACCAATCATGCCGGCCACTGAGGTGAGCCCTTCGCTCCGCCGTCGTCTCTCGGACGATGCGCGGCAGCTGCTGCGCCAGGCTTTCCAGTCCAATGGCGAGGACTTTGGCGCAGTGCTGCCCACCAGTCCAACTGCCAGCGTAAGGCTGAACAATGCGTCGCGGTCGCTCAAGCAGATGCCTCTGGCCGACCGACTGCAGAGATTCCGAGGCCAGATCCGACTGGAGATCCCAGAGATCAACTCCTCCGGCCTGTGTATGCGCATCGCTGTCACAGGTACAGGCAGCTACCTGCTGCGGTACTCGCTGGACCGCATTGGCGCCGAGCTCTCAGTGTTCAACAAGGGCAGCGGTGGATCTCTCACCTGTTGGGTCACGCTGCAAAACGGACGCCATGTACAGCTGCGTACGTTCGTGACGGCTGCGTCCAGCCCTCAAGAGGAATGCCAGCAGATCAAGATGCTGATCGAGATGCTCGAAGTGCTGGATCTAGCCGATATCGTGCGTGGCTGCGCGAGTGCCCAACCTGTCTCGCCTGCTAGTACTCTACATGGAGCTGCGGTGGATGGCCTGCGTGCTTCCTCCTCGTCTTTGGACGTGTATCTGGCTCGCAGCGTCAAGAACTCGTACGTGCTCGTGCTCGACCAAGCCACGGGGCTGCCGCTCAAGGTCACGCAGAGCTCCATAGATCCGAGCCAAGCGCAGCAGATTCAGTCGCTCGATCTGTTCGTGGACGAGTACGTGCGCTACGAGCACGGCAGCATCGACATCCCGCAGGGCATCAAGTCGGACGTGGACCTGATGATCGACGCGGCCATGACGTGCTTCTCGCAGTGGTCCTACGACGCACAGCAGCAGATCATGATGATCTTTGACGCCATCGACAAGGACGGCGACGGGTTCATCTCCAGCGCCGACGTCTATCAGCAGCTACTGGCTGTGGAGCATGCGCCTACACACGCAGCCAACGTGGTGCTGGAGATGTCCAGGATCCTCTGCGACGCCGCGGATCCGACCGAAGAGCTCGGCTTCTACAAGTTCTGCGGCTTCTGGATCACCATGCTCTCGGACCACTACCGCGTGACCGATCCGGCTAACGAGGCCACCGTTCTCTCAGCCGTGCATCGCCTGTTCCTCGGTGCTTGACGAGTGGCCAATATTGTGTAGCCATTATGGGTTCAAAAGCGTAATTTAATGTGGCACCACACTAAACTTATATCGTTATCTTGATTCGCTTTTGAGATACCATCAGCGACCGGAGGCGCCATGGCGGAGGCACATCCTCTCGGCCGCACGGACGCAGCGCCCTTGATCGCGCACAAGTGCGCAGGAGAACAGGAGAAGAACAGGCAGAAGCAACAGTCGCGATCGAAGAGACCGGGGTCGGTACAAACGGTCGTCTCCAAGTCGCAGCCAAAGCAGCCGCAGTCACGTGAGAGGAGAGAAAGAACCCAGAGATGGCGGTCGTAGCAAGGCACCCAATCGCCATTCGCACGGCCGCCGACCCGAACGAGATCGGTCTCCAGGTTCTCGTCCATCTATCACTAGTGAACGTCACACCAATCCAGTGGCTGCGGAGCACGAAGGTCGTGACCAAGAGCCACGCACTTCTCCTTCAGTGCAGCCAGAGTCTTCCAGACAGTCACACTGGCCAGCCGAGCCCAAGGCCAAGATCCATGCAGATCCAGTGCGTTCAATGGGCCCATTGCTGCAGAAGAAAAAGAGAGCTGGCGAGCATATCTCAAGCGTAGCAGCAACTCCAATCGTGCCGAGATGAAGTTGATATCCGGATAGCGCTAGACGCCGACCTGAGCGTGGCTGAGTTCTGGATGGAGATGTTGACCAAGAACCTGCAAGACGTCGGTCGACGTATCGAGGTTCACGACTGGAACTACCACAAGGCCAAAGACCAAGGGGATCTGGAGCTATGAGGTTTTGCGAATCATGAGTACTAAAGCCAACCCAGAGTGGGCGAACGCCAGTAGACAGTTGTTGTCAATGATATGGTATGAGAGCTGAACAATGCCTTCAAGACGTCGCTCGATTATGAAGAGGACCTTCCTTTCGTCGTGACTTCATTTTGTGATTGTGAATAGGATGACAGTCAAAGTCAGCAAGACCAGGTTTACGAGTTGAAACACACGCGAACTTCACTTTAGAAGAGCAATGGATGGGCTGTTGCTGATTCGACTGCTGTTGTTCGTTTTCGCAGAGAGAAGGGTCTTCAGGACACAGCCTTTTGCTGCACAGAAGTTCGAGAGAGATGCGCAGAACGCTGAAATCCATTTCGGCGCTATCGCTCACTTTGAGCAAGTTTGCCAGCACATCGATGAAAGCGGATTGCAATATCTCCTTGGTCAATGCGCACAGGCTAGCGAAGAGCTGTGCGTCTGTCAACTGGGAGAGCGATTTCGGCTGGCGCAAAGCGACAAAAATCGCAATAATACTCAGTCGCAATGATGCCCAGCATATTTACGACCTTACGATCAAATGTTATCTTGCCGACTTCTCAATGGAGATCCTCTCTACTTCCTTCTCCTCGTCTTCTTACGCTTCTCTTTCACCTCTTGTGCCGATGCTACTGGCTGGGCGACGGACCTTCGGGCTCGCTCTGCAAGTAGCTCCATCGATACGAGATCTCCTCGTTGACTTTAGCAGCTTGAACGAGCTCGTGATTTAATGTAAATTGGAATTGACACGTGGTTCGCGAAATTGAAAGGGAAGATTTGAATCATTGCGGATTAATATGTCCGTCATTCTCAATTTTAACTGAACTGAATGAATATGCTCTTTGAGGTGTTCTTCTCAAGCTTTAGCGTCGAGAGTCGAGAGTCGGGTAGTCCGTGTAGCCACGTTCGCCCGTGAGGTAGTACGTGTTGCGATCGGCCTCCGCGATCGGTGCATCGGGCAGTCGCAACCGAGCCACAAGGTCCGGATTGGCAATGAACGCTCGGCCAAAGGCCACCGCATCTGCGTGGCCCTGGTTCACGACCTGGTGCGCGCTGTTGCGGTCGTAGCCCGACGCTGTGATCACTACGCCCTTGTACTGCTGGCGGAAGTAGGCAGTGGCTCCTCCATCGGGCACGATCGGGCCAGCCTGGCCGCCTCGAGGCTCCACCAGGTGCATGTAGGCCAGGTTGTAGTCGTTGAGCTTGTTGACAACGTAGCCGTACGTAGGCAGCGGGTTGGAGTCCAGACATCCGTAGGTGATGCAGCACGGAGACAGACGGATGCCCACCTTGCTCGAGTCGACAGCGGACGTGATGGCGTCCAGCGCTTGGAATAGGAACCGAGCGCGGTTCTCGATGCTTCCGCCGTACGAATCCGTGCGCGTATTGACGCCGTCGCACAGGAACTGCTCCGGCAGATAGCCATTGGCGGCGTGCAGCTCAACACCATCAAAGCCGGCTTCGAGCGCATGCAGCGCCGCCTTGCGGTAGTCTTCGATGATCGGCGGTATCTCTTCCAGTTCCAGCGCGCGTGGGGTGACGTACGTCTGTCGGCCTTCTCTCGTGATGGCCGACTGCTTGATCGTGAACGGTGTGGCGCTAGCGGACACCGGTAGCTGGCCGTTGGGCTGGTTCATTGGGTGGCCCACGCGGCCCGTGTGCCAGAGCTGCATGAAGATCTTGCCGCCCTTGTCGTGCACGGCCTTGGTCACGTGGGTCCACGCCTGCACTTGCTCCTCGTTGTAGATGCCTGGCGCGCCGAAGTAGCCTCTCGCCGTGGGACTGATGTTGGTCGCTTCCGTGATGAGCAGCCCGCCGGACGTTGCGCGCTGCGCGTAGTACGTGGCCGCGAAGGCCGGGGGCACGCCCTCCTCCCCCGAGCGCAGACGCGTGAGCGGACACATGACCACTCGGTGCAGCAGTTCCGCGCCCTTGAGGCCGCCCAGCGCCAACGGAGTGAAGAGCTTTTCCTGCGACATGTGCGAATGAGTCGGTCCTTGGCCAATTGAAGAATGACGAGGAACCCAATCTTGTTTCCCGGCTTCACCCAACAAGATTGCGTATCTTGCGCTGTCGAAGCACATCAATACCGGTATAGTTTAGGTTGCATACAAACTGCAGTATTCATGGATACCGGTAAGAAGATCTTTACCTTGAAGCTCTATCTGACGCCAGCAAGCTTCTCGACACACCATTGGTTGGTTGGAAGTGGGTGGACCTTTCGAATGATTAGCAGACATCCGTCCTGGGACCAAATATAAGTGCAGATCAGAGCTAGGAGCTTACAGTGAGGAAGACTAGAGCAGCAGCTTCTGCTTCGCTCAATGCCCTCCAGCCAATGCTTTGGGTAGCACACACGTACGACCATGGCCTCGCATTGCGCAAACGGCGGATCTTTGCCCAGGAACACGTATTCAGTCACTTGTACAAGATGTGTCAAGCGTTAAAATCAGTAGTTGCATCTCACTGTGTTTGCGTCTGTCTTCGTCATCGCTTGGGGCGTCATTGATCTGCCAGATCGCCTGTCAATCAGCAGAGCGTTCGTAACCATACTCGACTCATTGTAATGTTCGATAGGAGCAGGCAGTGTCTGTGTCGACGTAGAGCGCTCTATTAGTGTGTGTGAGCAAGGGTCACTCGGTAAAATTTACCGAGACCACTCCAAACAAAACCGGTCCTAGCCTTTTTTATTACAGTTGAGAAAACGCCGTATAAAGTGGAATGATCACCTTTTCATAAACACCTATACAAAACACATTTATACATGTTGTTAAATGATTTTAAAAAGTGTAGTAAAACAAAGTGTAGTAAACATAGGTGAATTATCAGCATGCTATATAATCATATAATATGGTCATTTGTGTTTAAAACGTTAGTGCGGTTTGGCAATGCATGTTTGACCACCTGTTTTATAATGAAAAAGCTGTCGTTTTGGATGAGCTCTGGAAAGTTACCACTATTTTCGGAATCTACGCGAAAAAACAGTTTTTGTAGATTTTTCAATTTTTTCCGAGGTCACCTCCTGTTCGCACTCATAACTCTGCATCCAGAACGATTTTGGAGACGTTCTTGGCAGCAATAGATAGCTGAAAGACTGTAGAATCGTGCTACATTGTCCGTTTAGATCTCGTACTTATTCGATAAGTCTGATTTAGTTTGGTATCGTCTCAAATGACCTTTCAGGGTCAAAACCGGTATCTGTCAGGTAATACCGGTTTCTGATCACGCATTTTCGCTCTGGTCGTAAACATGTAAAGTCGAGTTGATCTTTCGGGTCTCTAGACGTGAACAAGTCCATGGTCTCACTTCAACAGTCTCATTCAATATTCCTCTCGCTCTACATCGGTCTTCAAATACTGACACAGTGGGAATCGCTGCACGAGTCCGTATGGACCAGTGCTCTTCTGCTGGCGCTGCCCACGCTCGTGGTCTGGCGCACGGCCCAGTGGGTCTACGATCTGCTCACGATGTCCGAGGCAGAGCGCAAGGCCCCCAAGTTATCGAGTCCGCCGCTTCACCTTCCAATCATAGGCGATCTGCTGTTCGTGATTCGCAACTCGTCACGTCTTCACGACTTGGTCACGGAGCTGTAGGACAAGTTCGAGAACCGGCCGCACGCGATGCAGATACTTGGTGTCCCCCGTCAGGTAGTCCTGGCGACACCAGAGCTGTTCGAAGACGTGCTCAAGCGCCAGTTCGAGTGCTTCGACAAGGGTCCGCGCATGCACGAGATCTTGACTGATCTGTTGGGCAACGGCATCTTTGCCGTCGATGGCCACCGATGGGTGCACCAACGCAAGACAGCCAGCAATCTGTTCACTATGAAGGCGCTAAGAGAATCCATGACCCACAGCGTGCACAAGCTGCTTCCGACCATGCACAGCATTTTCGAGCGCAGCGTGATGACTCAAGAACCGATCGATATGGTGAAGCTGCTGAATCGGTTCACGATTGAAGGCTTCGCTGAGATCGGCTTTGGTGTGGAGCTTGGCTGCTTGGATGCGCCTGAAGACCATCCGTTCCAAGCGGCGTTTGATGGCGCTCAACGCATTCTCTTACTTCGATTCATACGTCCAGGGTTCTTGTGGAAAGCCATGCGCTGGCTTAATATTGGAGGCGAGCGAGAACTGAAGAAGTATATCAAGGTCGTGGACGACACGGTGCTCGGTATCATCTCCCAGTCGCTTGAGAGACGAGCGAGCGGTGGTCACTCGACGGATGACCATCGTAAGCAGGACATTGTGTCCCTTTTCCTGGACAACGTGAGTCACAACGCTTCGAACGAAGAAGAACCCTTCGATCCCATCTTCTTGCGCGATATCGTGGTGAACTTCCTCATCGCTGGACGCGACACCACGGCCCAAACGCTCAGCTGGTTCTTCTACTCACTCAGTCAGCATCCAGAGGTCGAACGGAAGCTCCGAGCAGAGTTGGATGCCAAGAGACAACAGTTTGGCTCTCTGGACGCTCTAACCATGGAGCAAGCGCAAGAGCTCGTGTACTTGGAAGCAACGCTGAAGGAAACGCTGTGGTTGTATCCATCGGTTCCAAGCAACATCAAAGAGGCCAATCGAGACATCGTGCTCTCGGACGGAACGTTCATCAAGGCTGGCACCATGGTCGTGTTCCCTTCGTACGTCATGGGTCGCATGGAGCAAGTCTGGGGTCCAGACGCCAAGCAGTTCAAGCCTGAGCGATGGATCGACCCGCAGACTGGCCGCATCATTGCTGTGTCTGCCTTCAAGTTCAACTCCTTCCACGCCGGTCCACGCATGTGTCTGGGCATGAACCTGGCCATGATGGAGATGAGAATGGTGGTGGCTAGTGTGCTGAGCAAGTACACGTTTGAACTGGTGCCAGGCCAGCGCATCACGTACGACTTGTCCATCACGCTGCCCATGAAAGGCGCCATGTTCATGAACGTCAAGCCTGTAAGCGCGTAGACAACCACGTCGGATCTACAGTAGTAGAACTCTTGTATCGTTTGCATTGAAGCTGCAGCGTAGTTCACTGAGCAATAGGTTGTGGGCTTAGTGCTCAAACTGCCAGCGTTAAGACCACTCCATAACGACCAGGATCAGACATCGAAGCCTCTGGTTCTACAAGTATTGGTTGAAGTTGTTCCGATGTACCGTTCATGACATGTGGTCCAATTATTGTGTCTTGGTTACTACTACGATCTTCCCGCTTCAACAGAAGCCCCTTTGGGCTATTTTTGGCGCCAAAGCAACGCCTGCAGCTCTTTGGGCCACAAGCCAAACGTTCGGATGGAGCCTGCGCAAGTGGTGACCAAGACCAAGACGGACCCGCGGTTCACGCGCGGCCAGGCGCTGCTCAAGGAGCGCCGCTACGAGGAGGCTGTGGCCATCTTTGAGGATCTGCTGCGCACCATGTAAGGACCAGGAGGCAGAGCGACGGAGGGCCAGACCAAGAGCTCACTTGCGTTGTCTTGCTGCAGGGTCGAGGCGGAGAAGGAATCGGACTCGCTGGCTGTGGCGCCAGTGTACTACCAGTACGGCCACGCGATGCTGTCGCTGGCAGAGGTAATGAGGCTGATGGTATGATCATTTGATTGCTTGTTGGCTGACGGAGCCTTGTTGGTTTCGCTTTTAGGCCACGGCTAGTGTGTTTGGCAGCTCTGTGCCGGAAGGAGGAGAGGAAGACGGCGCCGGTGACGATGAGCAGGACGCCAAGAACGTGGCGGACGATCTGGAGGTCGCCTGGGAGATGCTCGAGGTGGCGCGTGTGATCTACTCGCGCTTCTCGGAGGACCCGGAGGTCGAGAAGGAGCTGGCGCGCGTGTACATGCGTCTGGGTGACCTCGGCATGGAGTCCGATGTCTTTGCACAGGCACGCAGCGACTATGAAAAGAGTCTGATGCTGCAGCACAAGATCCTGCACCAGACGAAGGACCCGGACACGACGCCTTTGGCCGATCTTTACTGCTGCCTCGCGATCTCCTGCATCTACCAGGACTCGGCCGAACAGGCCGCAGCCGCCGCTGCGACGGACGATGGTACTGTTCCTGCTCCTGCTACGGAAGCCACCGCTGAGCCGTTCAAGCGAGAGGAGGAAGGCATCAAGTACTACGTGCTGGCTGGCCGCGTCATGGCCGAGAACATCTACCGCACGGCCCAGCCCTGCTCCAAGGCCGTGCAGGACTTTGTCGAAGCGCGTATTCCTAAGTATACCCACTCCGGTCCAAACAGTGACGAGGATGCTGATGCGGCCAAGGGCAAAGGCAAGCGGAAGGCCAAGGCCACCTCCGAGACGCAGGAACTGCGCTTCCTTGCCGACACGATGGATGCCGTGGGTGAGGAGTTCCTGGCCTGCGTCAAGGCCAGCAAGACGGTCAAGGGAGACGAGAAATCTGAAGAGGGTGCAAACGAAGACGGACTCAGCAAGGACGAAGCGCAGCTGCTGGAGTACATGGAGATCTACGTGGAGCTGAAGGAGAAGGTTGATGGTATTAAAGAAGCATCCACGGCTGAAAAGGTCGAAGTCGTCGACGTCGATGCCCCAGAGAAAGACGAAGGCGCTGTGACGACCATTGGCTTTGGTGCAGCTAAATCGGACGCTGCCACTGAAGCAGCAGCCCCGACCGTGAACGTGATCCCAGTCGTCAAAAAGCGCAAGGTCACGCCAGAGAAGGCTGCTCCGGCCTCGGATCCAGCGGCGAATTAAGCTCATAAAGTATACAACAATAAAAGGGAATTGATTGATGGATCGACTGATGGTTTTTTATCTTGCGCTGGGCGACGAAGTATGTTTACTATTTTCTTTCTCATTCGCAACAGATCTCTACGTTCAAACCGCCTGCTAACTGGAGCAATCTAGGAGCTACGGTAGGAGTCACGTAGGTACTCGAACACCTTCTTGGTATCGTGGTCAGCTGTGTTGGTGTTGAAAGTGCTGATTTCAAGCTCGCCCACCACATCTTCAAGCGCCACGCGGAACTTGCTGCCAATGGATTTCATGCGAGCCAACACACTGAGGAACCAGTTGTCCTTGTACGCCACTCCTTCTGCATCGCAGTTGCTCTTGTGCTCCACGATAACACGGTTCAAGCCTTCAAAGACCAGAATGAGCATCTTCTTCAGCTCGTCCTGGGACTTCTTGAGGGAATCTTCCAGCGCAGCCACATCGGTCATAACGTGATCATCTGAAGCGGTCAGAGACGAGGAGCCCTTGGCGAGCTGCTGCGCCTTGGTCGCGATTGTATCCTGCAGGAAGCTCACAGAATCCGTCACGATACCCCAAACGTACGGCCAACTGTACTGCTGCACAGCATCGGGAGTGACGAGCCATTTGGCGACCGTGGAGGCATGGATAATGCCCTGGTGCAGCATCATGTCCAGGATCAAGCCAATATGCTGCGGAGAGTTAAGCCACACTTGACCCACAGTCTTGATCAAAATCAGCTCGTTGTCTTCGCCACCGAAAATTGTTTCCGAGTTGCCGTACTTTTCCAGCAACAGTCGCATGTGCGTGAACGTGGCAGCACCGGCGTCCAAAAGTGCAGTCCACACAACTTCTAACGCCTCGGCATGATCGATAGACAAAGTCTGGAGCTCTTCCTCGAGCCAGGCTTGCAGCGTTGCAGCCGTCGGGTGAGCCTTGAGCTTCGCCGTGACCGACTGATAAAAGCTCTTGGCGGCAGTCGAGACGTCAACGTCATCATTCAAGTCTTCTGTGGTCTGGAAACGAACGCGGGGCTTGGCTGCAGGCGGTAGCAGCATGTGGAATTCGTTGGGCAACACTGTTTGCATGTGCTGCAAGTACGATAACCGCACGCAACGTTCAATGACGGCACTCACAAACAGTCGCTGCGCATCATCTTCTTGCGCCTCGAGCACGTGCACCCAATGAGCCCATGGCCAATTGTACTCGAAGTTGGACAAGAAGTGGCTGAACACTTGCACGAAGGCATCCATGGCGGCCGCGTTCATATCCTGTACCTCGCGGAAAAGTAATTCAACGACAATAGCCACAGCAGGAGACATCATGCGTGCATCCGTCTTAGCCAAATGGTATAGCACTGCGCCGAAATACGTGATCTTCGCCGAAGATCGTTCGCTCAATGTCGCAGCAAAAAGTGTCTCCAGCAGAATATATTCCGACTTGACAGTGCTGGCAGTCTCCGCAAATCGAGCATTCAAACTACGGCACATGCCAAGAAGGTATTTTGCCGCAAGAGCCGGCTTGGGGTAAAATGCCTGTTCCAAAATAAAATTCATTGAGGTCACTGCTGAAGCAATGCATGATCGATGGTCAAATACAACGCACCTCAAGAGCGTTCGTAAAATTGCCTCGTACAAGCAAGTAAGAAGCAAGATGCAAGTTGGCAATCGCTCCGCCAGCCACACCAGAATCCTCACTGAGAATTCGGCACAGAGCACCGTAGGATGGGATTTTAGCGTAGTCGAACTAAGCACCAAGTAAGTACACAATCGTGAGAAGATAATCATCATGGACGCTTCAAAGACAGTTGATCACTTACGTTCGATGCATCAATCGAGAGCGGCGTCGTGATCGCTTCAGCTTCAACCGCATTGAAAGAAAACAATTCCTGCGGGTAGATCATACCTGGCACCTTCCAGCGAAGGCGCGGGCTCTCTTCGACACCATTCGAGTCTACTGAAGCCGAGGGCTCCTCCACTCGCACCAGGTTAAGCGCCTCCCATTGCAGAGACAGTGGGTCGCACTTCTTGCAAAACAAACCCTGTTCTTCTTCATTCTCAGGATCCCAGAGCAAATCCAGACGCAGACGACGAACGAGCCAGCTGGTTGATGGGTCACGTTCACTGCCCCGCGGGTTGCTTTCCTCTTCGCGAAGGCAAATGTACTCCTTGCAGCGACTGAACAAGCTCTCGTACAGATCTTCCGCGTCCACGACGAGCGATTTACCACACTATTCAACGAGAGATCAAATAATCAAAACACGAAGACAAACCAGCACCCAACCAGCCAGTCATAAACGTACATGGAGCATCGTTTCCAGCACGATCGAGGCAAAGAAGTCCTTGTAAGCCGCCGGATTCTCGCGGGCACGAAGCGGCTCGTCGCTTTCAGCGCTAAAGTCGCTCGGCGTGCAGACCGACTGCAGGACATCAAGCACACGCAGCACATCGTCGCACTTGACCACTTGGGTCGACACGAGTTCGGCCAGGAAGCGCACCACGAGCCGCAATCGCAGCGCTGCATTCGCCATCTTCTGTCGCGCGCCGACGTCCTTGTCCTCCGGGAGCTCGTGCTGCTCGACCACCGACTCGGCGCCGAAGAAGTCCACGTCCTTCTGCAGCTGCGTCATAGCGCGATCCACGATCTCGCGGCCGAATGCGGGCTTCTTCTCGTGCACGAGTCCAACGAGCACAGCGAACAGCGATGTCTTGGATGACAGGCGACTCGCGCAACGCAGGATCAGCTCGGCGAGATGGGTGACCTTCACCTCCGGATCGGCCTCGATCTCGGCCACGAGCTTCTCGGTCACGGAGACCAGGTGGTCGCGAAGCGCAGCACCCTGGAACTCGTCGCCGAGCGTGGAGCTCTCGCCCAGCTCCACGATGGCCTTCTTGGCCAGACGCCAGGACCGCGCGCGGTCGCTCTCGTGCGCCGCTCCTCCGCCGTACCGGTCGTTGTTGCGCGATCGATCGTACCGGCTGCCGCGGCGGTCGTCATCACCGCCACCACGGCGGTATCCGTCGTTGTTGCGCGGGCGGTACGAGCTGCCTCGGTCGTCGTTGTACCGCGAGCGCTTGTATCCGTCGTTGCCGTTGTCGTTGTCATCGAACGACCGCTTGCGCCGGCGGTTGTCGCCGCCGTATCCGCCATCGTTTGCGGACGATCCGGCCGCCGGGCCGTAGTGTCCGCCTCCGTCGTTGTGGTCCATTGCTGCTGACTGTGATTTCCCTGAGGCGGATCAATGGACGCGGACCTCGTGGCGTTCCTTTTGCTTGGCGGCGGGTAAATGGGCGCGGGGGACGCGCGCACTTAAGCAGTCGTACAGTGGCTATTCGTTCAAGTACGATTCAGTGTACCGTTTATTGCGGTACACTTGGGCGGGAAAGCAGCTTCTGGTAACAACATGGAGCTGCTGTCCACCACCAAGCAGGAAGCCATCCGGCTCATCCGAGAGCAGTTGCGCTGCTCGCTATGGTGCGTGATGGAGAAGCTCTTGGTACATGGTGTATGCATGTGCATAGGTCCTGCTGGTGCTGATACTGGTCGTGGCTGTGTTGTAGTGGCCAGATCTTTGAGGACCCGCAGTGTCTGGACTGCAAGCACAACTTCTGCCGCGTGTGCATCTCGATCCACTTGCGCAAGAAGGACTGCTCGTGTCCGCACTGCCACGTTCCCACGCGGCCGAGCGAAGTCACGCGCAACCAGTTCATGCAGAGCATTCTCGTGGCCTGGAAGGCCGTGGAACAGGAGCTCGCGGGCTTGAACAAGCCGGACGACGATGAGTCCGACGATGGCAGAGCTGTGACGGCGGGCGAGGCCGAGCGCGCCATGCAGAACGCAGCAAGCGGCCTTGGCTCAGCGTCAGCGTCTGGGAACAAGTGGAACATCGATACACAGGGCATCCTGGCCGAACAGAAGTGGTATCAGACAGCGGGCTGCACAGCGTTATCGCCGCCACGCCGGTTGTCCACGGGCGCGAGTGCCGGCTCCGCCATTCCGCTTTCGACTTCGTCGAGTGGCAGCGACCAAGACTCGCCCACGATCCCGATTATCGCGCCAGCAGGAATCGTTCCAGAGATCAACGGTCCGTGGCATGTGCGAATGTCAATCTCCATCCAGACCGAACGATTGACTCACATCTGTGCTTCTCCTTCACAGGCAATCGATTACCAGCTGCAAAAAAGCGGACATCGACGTACAGCGGCTCTGCTTCAGCCACGACACAGGAGATCCAGCAGATGAGCCAATCGAACCAGTCAGACTCGCCGTTCAGTATCATGGCATCTCAGGAGCTCGAACGATTCCAAGCGCGACTCAAGGTGCAGGACGATATGCTGAGTCGCTGGGAGGAAGGCAATGCCCGACTACGACAGATGCGCATCGCAGGGACGTCTCCACGGCAACAGCCGAATGGCCAGCCCAGCTCCAGTGGTGCCGCTTCAGTCTCTGCTAGGGAAGGAACTGGCTGGTTTGCAAGAAGAGTGCCGCGCTCCCAGTCTTCTCAGTCGCAGTCGCAGTCGCAATCACAGACGCAGAATACCAGCAATGTCATTGCTGTGAACGACGACGGCGACGACGACGAAACTCAAACCCAGATGCCGGGCATGATGTCTCCAGATCTCCTGTCTCGGAAGTTCGCCCAACAAAGCTCTCAAGCAGCCAAGAGCAAGCGACCAAAGACTACGAATCTCTCGCGCCAGCTTGCGGATATCCGCCAAACAAGCTTAACCAGCTCTGTGCCTAGCCAAACACCAACGAACCCACCCGCGACTCATAGTCCAGCGGCTGTCCGATCACCGGCAAGGAAGCGTGCTCGCATCGTTAATGGAGTGGCTAGCCCGCAGGCGATGCATGCGCATCTAGCCAGCCAAGAAGAATCGGTTCTGGACATGACGCAGCTAACCCAAGCTCCTCCTCAACCAGCGCAAGAAGAGTATGAATCGAAGAAACCTGCTCCAAGGCATACCAATACTGCTCCAAACGAAAGCGAAGACATGCTGCGCAGCTTAAGAAACATCCCATCGCATATGCCAATTGCTCCACCAACTGCTCCGCCAGTTGCGAAACCCAAGAGCCCAGAGAAATCCAACAGAGGCATTATGCATCGCTCTTCCTTGGCGGCTGCGGGGCAGGATTTACTCAAGCAACTGGGAGCAAGCTCGCCAACAACCTCCCGACCACCTCGTGCAAGTGGCAGTGTGGCTGCGTTGCAGCCCCGGCAGTACGTCTTCGTCTCGACGGATCTGACTCCGGAGGAAACCAGGAACGTGATGAAGGCGTGTCAGACTCTCGGCGGCCGCTTTGGCCGCGATTTCGATCTCGTGCGCGATCCCGCAACTGGTCGGCGCAGCTCCTCGGTCACGCATCTGATCACGAAGGCCGTGCACGATGACCCGAACGCGATCACGTTCACGGGGCTGCGCTGCAAGCGAACGGCCAAGTACATGCGCGCGCTGGCTGAAGGCAGCTACGTCGTAGAGATCTCGTGGATCATCGATTGCCTCAAGGCTGGACGTTGGCTGGACGAAGAGAAGTACGAGATGGTCGGCGATATTTACAGCGATTCCGTAGGCAAACCCCGCGAGAGTCGACTCCGGCGCACGCAAACAGGACGCCGGAACGACATCTTCGATATCTTCCGCTTCGTGCTGCTGTCCAAGGAGACAGCCTTCGATTTCCAACTGAGCTCACTGCGCGCTGTCGTGCAGCACTTTGGCGGCACCGCCCTGTTCACGCCCGAGTACGAGAAAATGGACGAGGCGCGCCGTTCGCGACGCACGGCGATCGGTGTCGTGTCCAAGACCGCGACGCCCGCAGAGGCCAAGCTGCTCTGGGAGCGCCACCACATGCCCATTGTGCGCGTCACGTGGATCTTTGACAGCATCTCGTACCTGGAAGTGCTGCCGTTCGACGATTATTATCCCTACTGATGCATGAGAACGAATGGATGAATGGAACATGCTGATTTTTTCCTCGTCGTTTGTTATTCGTACACCACGATCCACAAGCCATACACGGAGTTGGTCCCCTGGAAGAGGGAGGAGAGGCAAGTGAGCGACACACAGGCTGTCTTACTACCGGGCTACATTCATTGGATCCTTTACGCTCCTCGTCCGGGCAGGGTCTTGGCATCCACGGGCACCTGCATCTCGAAAATGTCCAGCTGACCTTCGTGCTTGACTGCAAAGATTCTCCAAGTAAGCCACCGCGTAGCAGGACATATAGGCGCATAAGCTATCTGCACACACCTGCGATGTTGATGTTGGCGCCGTTGGCGACTCGGATATGCCGCTGCACGCACTCGAGCAGCTCGGCCTGGAGCGCCTGGAGGTCCACGCCGGCGAGCACCTGGCTACCGCGCTGGTGCGCCAGGATGATCTGCAGCCGTTCCTTGGCAATGGACTTGGAAGTCTTCTCGGCGCCGGACGCTGCTGCGCCCGAGGCGGTCTCGCCGAAGAGCGACGCGAGCCACTTCTTGGCTCCGTGGCGAGCGCTGGCCGCCATCTTGTTCTGCTTGCGTAGCCCCTCGATTTTCCGCCCAGCTCGATTTTGTTTTATTCACGTTTATATGCAACAGTCGAGTAAAAAGCAACGTTTTGGGTTTTTCCAACGTGGGTTTACCATCATTCCGCCGAATTGTGGGTTGTGTATAGTATACGCTTCCTGCCCATCCGAAATGGTGGTGCTTGTGTATAGTGATTGAGACGTATAGTGGGGTGCGGAAAGCGTATACTTGCGTGGAGAGAGGACGATTTTCGGAAAGTACCGGTATAAGGTATACGCATGCTTGCTCCCTCCGGGAATGATGTTCATGCCATTTGAGAAAGATGGCGGGCGAGGCAACGCCGGCCGCTGCGGCCGATGCGTCGCAGTGGCGCGTGCTGCGCGCTCTCTGCTGGAAGAACTGGCGCACGAAGCAGCGCGAGAGCCCGCTCAACCGCAACCGCACGCGCGGCGGTGACCAGTGGCTCTTCCCTGGGCTCGTGACGGAGATCATCGCGCCGCTGGCGCTGCTGCTGCTGCTCATTCAATGGCTCTGCGGGTACAACGTCTCGACTGGAACGGACGCGATGTCGCCCACCAGCGTCGAGGAGGCCGCGATCGACATCCAGCAGCGCCAGCGTGAGCTGCTGATGCAACTGGCCTTGAGTTCAGCCAGCTCCGTGTCGAGCACTCTGCTCATGGCTGCGCTGCCCATGGCGCTGGCTCTGAGCAACCAGAGCCTCGCTATTCTCGACCGTAACGAGTCACGCGCACTGCTGGCGTATCTAGATCGGTACGACTTCTCTCCTTATGTCGTACGCGAGGGGATTGCCATGCTAATCTCTTATGCTCGTAGGGAATATCCCGCCGCCGAGGAGCTTGGGATTCCGTCAATCAGCAACATGACAAAGATCGTCCCATTTGACGAGACCTCAAGTGACGCGACAGACGCAGATCGACTGCTCTCGGCCTATGCGACGCAGAGCGGACTCAGCATTTACGCTGCGCTTGATCTCCGCCGATCGGAAGACTCCAAGAAGGGAGAAGAAGCACCGATGGAAGCCATGGTGTTTCTGTACTCGGAGCCTGGTCAATCTGGGAGCAGTGACCTAGCGAACCAGCTCAACAAGTACTACGCGCACAGTATCCACGTGGAAAACCGGGATCACGTGGTGACGCTCCCCGGTGTGCTGCCATTCCAATTGGAGAGCAACCTGTTTCTCCGCAATCACAGCACGAATGCAAGCATCAACGCTTCAAGTGCATCGCCAGCCACCACGTGTTCAGTGTTGAACGAAATGCTCGCTGCGGGTGGTATCATGTGGACCGACCTGCCGAAGACATCGCCGCTCGGCAACAGCACTGTGGATTGTGCCGCGGCCGTGAAGAAAGGAGGTCTCTCATCGCAGCTGAAGCGTTTTCTCGACCAACTCGTGACGCACGCATCAAATCAAGATGAACTGAGCAATGTGAATGCGAATTTTCTTCCCGATCGACCTCGCACGACGGTGTCCGGCATGCTGGAGCAAAACATCATTTTTTACATGACGTATTTATTTCTCTGGCCGTACACTCGCCTGGTGCGCGATATTGTAATGGAGAAGGAGAAGCAGTTGAAGGAGTACCTGCTGATTATGGGCTTGCATCCCATGGCGCTGCTGATGAGCTGGCTCCTGCTTTACTTTGTGGCTTCGCTGGTGGTGGTGGTGCTCGCGGTGTTCATGCTTGGCGATGTTATGTTTGTGGCGACCCACGCTAGCTCCAGCTATTTTTTCATCTTGTTGATGATGTTTGTGATAAGTATCCTGCTTTTTGGCTTGGCCATCACGCCCATCTTCAACCAAACCAAGACAGCCGCCGCTGGTGCGCCATTGCTCTATGTACTGCTTGCAGTAGCTCCATTTATCAAGTCCATGGTGGGAGAAGATGTCCTGGAATCGTACAAAATTGTACATTTTGTGGTTGAGTTCATGGAACAAACAAGTTCTCCAGTTACGTTCATGGATGCGCTGCATAATGTGCTAGCTCTTGATGCGCTCACAGGCGATATTCGCCCGATTGTGTGGACCACTATCTATGGTCCATGTTGGCAAATGGTGTTTCAAAGCTTTGGATATTTGCTATTGGGCTGGTACCTCGAGAATGTTTTCCCTCGAACCTTTGGCGTGAGGCAACGTTGGTACTTCATTGTGCTTCCTTCGTATTGGATATCGCGCTGCTTTCCGTCAACGTCACAATCAGCAGATGAAGGCGAAAAGGACGAGCTGCTAGGTTTGGAACAACCAGCAGAAAGTGATCAGTTCAGTGCGTCGGCAGTAGATCACACTCTCCGTGAAATGCCTCTCTCAGAATTCCTGGTGTCTTTCAAGCCAATTCTATTCGTAAAAGGTCTGTTCAAACGGTACCCGGATGGTAAAGAAGCCGTGAAGAATGTATCGTTTGGCGTCAAGAAGGGTGAAATTTTCGGGTTGCTTGGCCCTAATGGCGCAGGTAAAAGCACAATCATGTCGATTTTGTGTGGCATGCTACCACCAACTGCTGGTGATGCCTTTGTGGGTGCCAGAAGTGTGTCTCGGCATCCTGATTCCATTCGCAAGAGTCTGAGCGTTTGCTTTCAGCAGAACATTTTATTCGATGATTTGTCCGTCTGGGAGCATTTGTATTTAGTATGCGAATTGAAATCAGCGATGGGCATCAAGACCCTAGACAAGGAAGCATGTGAATTCAAGCTGCGCCAATTTGGACTTGATGAAAAGAGAGATGCTCTATCGAAGAATTTGTCAGGTGGCCAGAAACGCAAATTGTCGCTTGTATTGGCGTTGATTGATACATCGCACGTCGTTCTTCTGGATGAGCCCACTGCTGGAATGGATTTAAAAGCCAGACTTGATACGTGGGATGTATTGAAACGAACAGTCCACAATCGCGCTGTCATTTTGACCACACACTCTATGCAAGAAGCTGAAGCCCTTTGTGAAAATATCGGAATCGTGGCCGAAGGAGAATTAAAGTGCTGCGGATCGAGTTTGTTTTTGCGTGAACGTTTTGGCGTGGGCTACAAGTTGACCCTTGTCCACAGAGATGACCAGCAGAAGGGAAAGGAAAAGCTAGAAATGGACGACAAAGCACGAGCTGCTCGAGATGAAGCCCGAACGTCAAGCTTTGTGGACATCATTCAACAGTACGTACCGAAGGCGGCAGTTGCTAGTGACAACAAGTGGGAGACGCGTTTTCAGCTGACTGATGGTAAAGAAGCCCATTTTACCGGATTGTTTGAAGAACTTGAGAAAATGAAAACTCAAAACCAGATCAAACGCTACGCGATTGCGGCGACGGATCTGGAAGATGTGTTTGTCCGGGTAACAGAGGGAGAGGCTGTTTATTTCCACGCAAAGGATGACAAGGATGAATCAAGTGCAACGGATGCTGCTGCAGAAAAGAAGAAGCGTATGGAAGCAGTTCAACGTACGCTCTCGATTTCGAATGGAGCTATGTCGGTGTGGCAAATAGCGATGGCGCAGATAAAGGCCTTGGTTGTGAAGCGTTGGAAAATGATGATCCGCGACAAGAAGACGCTGCTAGCCCAGTACATTTGGCCAATTGCTCTTTTTGCTATCCTGGTTGCTATTCTTCAGCATCTTTTCAATGGAATGGCGGCCCCTGAAACTATCACCACTCTACCTTCGTCGGCTTTTAAATCATCAATTCTCGTCGCGTCGGATGCTGATCTTGAAACGCCTGTACAAAGTATTATCGAGGAGTTTGTTCTCGGTGCTCACACGGTAGTGTACAGTCAAGCGACAAGTGAAAGCGAAATGCTTAGTGTGATGCTCAAGAATTACACCGGGACAACCTTCTTTGCTGGAGTGTTCGTCTCCAATGTGAGCTTGTTGACTGCACCTTCATCAGATCTATTGGAATATTCTCTTTACTACAACAAGAGTATCGCGCGATCGCTCCCTGTGGCGATCGAGTGGATGTCGCAAGGTTTTTGCAAAGCTTTGCTGAATGCGACAAACATGGTTGGAGACTGTGACCTGGTTGTAAAAAAAGCGCCGATCTTTCGCACAGGTGCAATTGTTGTGCAAACGGAAGCAACATCTCGGACAAAGAAGGATGATATGGATATTAGCGACGTTGATGCCATCTCTCGTCGTATCATGGTGGCTTTTTATCTCCTCATCACCATGAGCTCAATCGCATCATTTTATGTGTCATCGGTGGTCAAAGAAAAAGAGAATGGACTCAAACGCCTTCAGTATCTTCATCTGGCTTCGAGAAACGCATCCGTGGTGTACTGGAGCTCACATTTCCTGTTTGATTTGGTGGCCTATCTCCTCGCAACCGGAGTGATCTGCTTTGTGCTTCTCGCGCTGTTCACCGCATCAATGACTTTGAATATGCTAGCGGCTTGGACGGTCAGCATGCTTCTTTTTGGATTTGCGGTGCTTCCATTCATGTACACATTCTCGCTCGTGTTCTCGTCGCACTCATCCGCGCAATCGTTCATGTCGTACGTGTCGTTCTTCCAGATCCTGGCGACCTCGGTCGTGTTTGTGATATCCATGGTGCCTGGATTGTGCTCTAAGGTGAAGACGATCACGTTTTTCCTGCAGTTCTTCCCACTGTTCACGTTTGGCAATGCTGTGCTCAACGTGGCAGCGCTCTCCTGGGCTCCAATCCGCAATTTGTGCTTCGAAATGACCGAAGAAGGAAATACCCAGAACCAAGGAGAACTTGTGGCACTGATGATGAATTCATTTGCTGGAGGCGAAAACGCGCCTAAAGTGTGGGACTGGGAAATCACAGGCAGCCAATTTGTTGCGTTGGCGCTCTCTGGTATTATGTACTGGATCTTGTTGTTTGCGTTTGATCAACTCCAAATGTATCCGTCAGTCGCTGCTAGCAGATGTAGTCAAGTAATTGGATGGGTTCGCCGTATTTTCAATGCGCATGACTACGTTGACGCTCGCCAGCTTGGTTCTCACAACCAAGACGACCTCGAAAACCCGACGCACCAGCACACCGTTCAGGTCTCGCACATCACGAAGGTGTACAACCCGAAGAAATCTGCAGCACCAGCATCAGACTCGGTGTCCAGTCCAAACGAGGCACCAAATACGAACGAGCAAGGACAAGTCGTTGCTTTGAACGACGTAAGCTTTGCAGTCGAAGAAAATGATTGCATCGCGCTTTTGGGTGTCAATGGCTCTGGCAAGTCCACCATGTTCGAGATTCTGACTGGTGGCATTGCACCCACGAGTGGGCACGCGCTGGTGGATAAATTTGACGCAACATTGCAGCCTCAAGAAGCCAGCGAGAAGTTCGGCTACTGTCCTCAAACCAACATCTTTTTCGGTGAAATGAGCGTACGCGAACACTTGGAGCTCGTCTACCGGCTTCGATGCCGCCGAAAGGGGTCTCCGCAAGAGGAAAAGAGTGTCATCGCTACGTTGATGGATCGCTTGGATCTGTTTCCCGTCGAGAAGACACCTGCTGAGCATCTCAGTGGTGGCAATAAGCGGCGTCTGATGCTCGCACTGTCATTTTTGAGCGAAGAAACGTCGCTGCTCTTACTGGATGAGCCGTCGGCTGGTGTCGATGTCGTGGCTCGACGGCTGATGTGGCGAGTATTGTACGAGACTCAGCAGAGCGACCGCAAGACCAGCTGCGTGTTCACGACGCATAGCATGGAGGAAGCTGAGGCCGTGTGCGCGAACGCAGTGATTCTCTTCAAGGGCAAACGCGTGTGGGCCGGAAGCATTCCTGACCTGAAGCAGCACGTCGCACGTGGGATTTCTATCAGTTTGCGCCTGGATACGAAGATCGTCTGGGAACCTGAGCGTGTCCATGCCTACGGCTGTTTGGTATACCGAATGCTCTTTGACAGCGACGGTGAGACCGAGCCGGCCGTTGCTGACGTTGTCGAAGGTCGTATCCCAATGTCGGAGCTGAATAACGCGTGGAAGGCTTGCCGGGCACAGTTCCAGGCTTCCAAGCCCATGCTTATGACTGCCGAGCCATCAGAAGAGTCGTCCTGGATCGAGAATCTCACGACCAGACTCGAAGATAACGACGAAGACATCCACATCATGGAGTTCGTCAAGGAGTGGCTCGTGCAGGAAACCTTCGAGCGCGTGGAAGTCTCACTCTTCAAGGCTCATTTCACAGCGCGATCCGGCCAGGAGGTGAAGCGTGTTGCATTGCAATCAGCTGCCAGTGCCACAAGCGCCACCTACGAGACCAGTTGCACCGATACGTTCGGTCTCTCAGACGTGTTTGCATTGCTTGAAGCGCACAAGTTCGGTCTGGCCATTGCAGCCTACAGCGTCAGCGAGTTGTCATTAGAGCGAGTCTTCGAGCAGTTCACATAAGCAGCGCATCCATAAATACAAAACCCCATGCCCTGTAAAATACCGTAAATAGGTCGACGAGGCGGTTAACTGAACCGTTGAACCGTCGTAACGGTCCCAATGAATGAAACCACTCATTCCCCCTGGCCAGTCATTCAAGTATAACGGCCCAGCAGCTCCCAAGGCGGTCTGGAAGGATCATTGCAGTATTGCCCAGCTCCCTGTGCCTTCTAACAGCCTTCCGCTGTCTGCTGCTGCATCGGCTGCTTGTGCGTATGGATCAATGCCTGTATCTGCATGTGTGCATGTTGCGTGTGGGTTTGCCTCTCGTGGAAAACGTAGTGATTAGCGCAAATGAATGTCGCCGCCCCAGACAGTATTAACTTTTGTTATGTTGAGTGCATTAAAAGGAGGGTTTTTAACAGGACTCTTCATGAACGTTCTCCCAACCACCAGTGTGTATGTATCTGCATGTATGCGTTGTATGGCAAGTGTGATGATGACATTATATACCCAGCTCGCTTCGAGTTATTCGATGAAGAGATTTTGATTCCGAGGGGTCACTCCCTCTTGTCTGACCATTTGCAATGCATTGCCTCTGTATCTATATCCATTCAATGCCTTGGTCAATCGTATGCTGATGATCGAAACTTATCCCTGTCCGACACTGGAGGAACGCATTCCTCCGCACGTGGAGATAACACAGTGTAACTTTTCAATTTTCCTCTGAATACAATTGACCCAAAGCCCAATAGATAAACCACATACTGGAATGAGGAATTGTTCACATTCGGTGAGAAAGCGGACTCCGTTTTGGAAGCCTGCTCTCATAATTAAAGGATCCAGTGACTTCATAGTTATCTGACCAGTATTCACAAACCTTTGTCTTGCATCTTGCATGTTTTCCTTCTGAAAGCAAGCAGTGCTCACACATAAAGAGCTCCGTGGCAATGCGCACGTGAAGGCTGGCAATTAAGCATTCGCCACGCCTACAAGCGTCGATCTTGAACGAGCAAACGGATCATTAAACCACAATCGACGAGAAAACTACTACAGTAAGTTCCTGGCTGACTACGCTTTCACTGGCTTGACACGCATGAGCATGGCGCCTTTCATGGGCAGAGTGATCGACACGTCGTACGTGATGTGCTGGCCTGGCACCAGCTCCAATTCGAACTTGCTCATTAGACTTGTGATCACCATCTTCATCTCCATCATGGCCAGGTTCATGCCCAGACACATGCGTGGACCGGCGAGGAAGGAATTGAACTTGTTGGCAGACACAGGCTTGATACGACCAGTCTTTGGATCAATCCAACGCTCAGGCTTGAACTGCTTGGCGTCAGGACCCCAGACTTTCTCCATGCGACCCATTACATAAGATGGAATCATGACTACATTGCCAGCCTTGATGAACGTTCCGTCAGACAGAACCGTGTCTCTGTTGGCCTGTTTGACGTTACCTGGAACTGATGGATACAAGCGCAGCGTTTCCTTCAACACTGCTTCCAAATACACCAGTTCTTGCGCTTGCTCCATGCATATTGCTTCAAGCGAGCCACCAAATTGCTGTCGTTTGCCTTCCATTTCGATTCGCAGCTTGCGTTCAACCTCTGGATGCTGACTGAGCGAGTAGAAGAACCAGCAGAGCGCTTGGGCCGTGGTGTCACGCCCTGCGATGAGGAAGTTCACCACGATATCGCGCAAGAAGATCGGGTCGAAAGGTTCTTCTGTGCCATCGGCCGCTTTGTGACTCACATTGTCCAGAAACAGCGATACGATATCCTGCTTGCGCTCACTGGTCATCGCGTGACCACCATTCGCTCGTCTCTCAAGCGACTGGGAGATGATACCAAACACTGTGTCGTCAACCACTTTGATATGCTTCTTCAGCTCCCGTTCACATCCAATGTTGAGCCAGCGCATGGCCTTCCACAGGAAATCTGGACGTACGAACCGAAGCAAGAGAACACGCTGCGCTCCATCGAACGCCGCTTGGAACGGGTGGTCTTCAGGCGCATCCAAACAACCGAGTTCGACTCCAAAGCCGATCTCTGCAAAGCCTTCAATCGTGAACCGGTTCAGCAGCTTCACCATATCGATGGGCTCTTGCGTCTTCACGCTGCGCTCGAAGATCGTATGCATGACTGGAAGCAGCTTGTGCACAGTATGGGTCATGGATTCCCTCAGCGCCTTCATGGTGAACAGATTGCTGGCTGTCTTGCGCTGGTGCACCCATCCATGGCCATCGACTGCGAAGATGCCGTTGCCCAACAGATCAGTCAAGACCTCGTACATGTTTGGCCCCTTGTCAAAGACCTCGAACTGGCGCTTGAGCACGTCTTCGTACAACTCGGGTGACGCCACCATGATCTGGCGTGGAGCTCCAAGATACGTCACCAACAGCGGTCGATTGCCGACACTTTCCTGCAGCTCCACGTACCAGTCCTGGAGACGTGGCAAGTTGTAAATTAACGACAGCGTGTCCCCCAAGATCGGCAGGTTGAACCGCGGGCGTGGGAGCTTGGGCGACCGGCGCTCAGCCTCGGAGATCGCTAGTAGATCGTAGACCCACAGGGCCGTGCGCCAGACCACGAGCGTGGGCAGCGCCAGCACGAGAGCGCTGGTCCATGCGGACTCGTGCAGCGATTTCCACTGAGTCAGCATCGGAGACTAAATGAGGGAATTTGAAAGTGAGACCGTGGAAAATGGAAGCCTGTTTCCCATCACGCTCACATGACCACTGTTGGAGACGTATCCGGTTACACTGGATGTTCAAGTACCCACGTGACAAAGCCTGCCGTGAAGATGTGCTTGAGTCCCTTATCCAGAATATGGACGGTCAATAGTGAGCGCTCCGTCCCAAGGCAAGACACTTTGACTGATATAAAGACCAAGAAGTGCCAGACCAATCTTAGGTTTAATCACAGCTTGCGATTCGAGAAAAGCACAGCTGCCGCTCAATTTACGCTTCCAGTGGCATGACGCGCATGAGCATGGCGCCTTTCATCGGCAGAGTGATCGACACGTCGTATGTGATGTGCTGGCCTGGCACCAATTCTAATTCGAACTTGCTTAGCAGACTGGCCACCACCATCTTCATCTCCATCATGGCCAGGTTCATGCCCAGACACATGCGCGGGCCTGCGTGGAAGGAATTGAACTTGTAAGCAGACACAGGTATGATGCGCCCGGTCTTTGGGTCGATCCATCGCTCAGGCTTGAATTGCTTGGCGTCAGGACCCCAGACTTTCTCCATGCGACCCATGACGTAAGATGGGATCATGACCACATTGCCAGCCTTGATGAACGTTCCGTCTGACAGCACCGTGTCTCTGTTGGCCTGTTTGATGTTACCCGGAACCGAAGGATACAAGCGCAGCGTTTCCTTCAGTGCTGCTTCCAAGTAAACGAGCTCCTGCGCTTGATCCATGGTGATAGTTTCAAGAGAGCCCCCAAACCGGGCCCTCTTGGATTCCATTTCGACTCGCAGCTTGCGTTCGACGTCTGGATGCTGGCTGAGCAAATAGAAGAACCAGCAGAGCGCTTGGGCTGTGGTGTCGCGTCCAGCGATGAGGAAGTTCACCACAATATCACGCAAGAAGATCGGGTCGAAAGGTTCTTCTGTGCCATCGGTAGCTTTATAACTTTCGCTATCTAGAAACAGCGACACAATGTCCTGCTTGCAATTGTTGTTTGTCGAGTGGCCGCCGGTCACTCTCCTCTCGAGTGATTGAGAGATGATGCCAAGCACTGTGTCATCCACGACCTTGATGTGCTTCTTCAGTTGGCGTTCGGCACCAATATTGAGCCAGCGCATGGCTCTCCACACAAATCGTGGACGTACGAACCGAAGCAAGAGAATGCGCTGCGCACTATCGAACGCCGCTTGGAACGGATGGTCTTCTTCTGCGTCAAGACAGCCGAGCTCGACTCCAAAGCCGATCTCTGCAAAGCCTTCAATCGTGAACCGATTAAGCAGCTTCACCATGTCAATTGGCTCTTGCGTCTTCACACTGCGCTCAAAGATGCTGTGCATGGTCGGAAGCAGTTTGTGGACGCTCTTGGCCATGGACTCCCTCAGTGCCTTCATGGTGAACAGATTGCTGGCTGTCTTGCGCTGGTGCACCCATCCATGGCCATCGACTGCGAAGATACCGTTGCCCAGCAGGTCTGTCAGGCACTCGTGCATGCGTGGTCCCTTGTCGAAGCACTCGAACTGGCGCTTGAGCACGTCTTCGTATAGCTCTGGCGTCGCCACCATGATCTGTCGCGGGGTCCCAAGAATCTGGACCAAAAGCGGCCGATTGCCGAACTTGTCCTGCAACTCCATGTACCAGTCGTGAGCACGTGGCAAGTTGTAAATCAACGACAGCGTGTCGCCCAAGATCGGCAGGTGATACGGCGGACGTGGGAGCTTGGGCGCCTTGCGCTCAGCCTCGGACATCGTGAACATATCGTAGACCCACTGGGCCGTGCGCCAGACCACGAGCGTGGGCAGCGCCAGCACCAGAGCTTTCGTCCATGCGGACTCGTGCAGCGATTCCCACTGCGTCAGCATCGGATGATTGAACTTTTAAGAGACTGGATGGAAATGGAAGGGCTGGAGTGGGATATATCCAAATGCGATCAGAAATCAGAAACCGGTACTTTACGCTAGCGTTATCAGATACCGGTGGTTGCAATTGCACTAACAGTGGTGTGGCCTGACAGGAGCTGCTTACCTTCACATTTAAAACAGCATAAACGCATACAATACGAGAAACCTATAGCTATCGCTCCGGTTACGCTTTCAGTGGCTTGACGCGCATGAGCATGGCGCCTTTCATCGGCAGAGTGATCGATATGTCGTACGTGATGTGCTGGCCTGGCACCAGTTCAAACGTGTACTTGCTCAGCAGACTAGCCACCACCATTCTCATCTCCATCATGGCCAGGTTCATGCCCAGACACATGCGTGGGCCTGCGTGGAAGGAATTGAACTTGAAGGCTGAGACTGGCATAATGCGGCCAGTCTTTGGGTCGATCCATCGCTCAGGCTTGAATTGCTTGGCGTCAGGACCCCAGACTTTCTCCATGCGACCCATGACGTACGAAGGGATCATGACTACATTGCCAGCCTTGATGAACGTTCCGTCGGATAGTACAGTGTCCCTATTGGCCTCTTTGATGTTGCTTGGAACCGATGGATACAACCGCAGCGTTTCCTTCAGCGTTGCTTCCAAATACACGAGTTCTTGCGTTTGCTCCATGGTCAGAGCCTCGAGCGAACCAAAGTGCTGTCGCTTGGTTTCCAATTCTGCTCGTAGCTTCCGTTCGACCTCTGGATGCTGACTGATGGAGTAGAAGAACCAACTAAGCGTTTGGGCCGTGGTATCTCGTCCAGCAATAAGGAAATTCACCACGATATCGCGCAAGAAGATCGGGTCAAAAGGCTCGTCTTCTATTCCAGCGGTCGCATTGCTGCTCACGTTATCCAGAAACAGCGAGACAATGTCGTGCTTGTTGCTTCTCGAGTGGCCACCATTTGCGCGTCTCTCGAGTGACTGGGAGATAATGCCCAGCACTGTGTCGTCTACCACTTTGATATACTTCTTCAGCTCCCGTTCACACCCCACATTGAGCCAGCGCATAGCTTTCCACAGGAGTTGCGGACGTACGAACCGAAGTAACAGAACGCGCTGAGCTCCATCGAACGCTGCTTGGAAAGGGTGATCCTCAGACGTATCCAAACAACCGAGCTCGACTCCAAAGCCGATCTCTGCAAAGCCCTCGATTGTGAACCGATTAAGCAGCTTCACCATATCAATTGGCTCCTGAGTCTTTGCTCTGCGCTCAAAGATGCTGTGCATGACTGGGAGCAGCTTGTGGACGCTCTTGGCCATGGATTCCCTTAACGCCTTCATGGTGAACAGATTACTCGCCGTCTTGCGCTGGTGCGCCCATCCATGGCCATCGACTGCGAAGATACCGTTGCCCAGCAGGTCTGTCAGACACTCGTGCATATGTGGTCCCTTGTCGAAGCACTCGAACTGGCGCTTGAGCACGTCTTCAAACAGCTCAGGGGTTGCCAGTATGATCTGGCGTGGGTTCCCCAGGATCTGCATCGCATGAGGTCGATTGCCGTACTTCTCCTGGACGTCAATGAACCAGTCGTAGACCCGTGGCAGCTGGTAGACCATGGTCAGCGTGTCGCCCAAGATGGGCAGGTAGAGCGGTGGGCGAGGAGGCTTGGGCGCCTTGCGCTCTGCCTCGGACATCGTGAGTAGCTCGTAGAGCCACTGGGCCGTATGCCAGACCACGAGCGTGGGCAGCGCCAGCGCCAGAGCGCTGGTCCATGCGGACTCGTGCAGCGACACCCACTGCGTCAGCATCGGAGGGAGAAAGGCCAAGTGAGACCGTTGTGGGTTCTTGGATCACAAACCGGTATTTGGTACCGGTATGCGCTCGGGATCCTGAAAGGGCGTGGGGCATTGAGCCTCTGGACGATGGCGGACATCTTGGCCTTGAGTGAGCTGCTGAGCGGACTGACGGACGACACAGACGACCACGATGAGGTGTGTTAGCTGGTGGATAGTGCTGGCTGACTCTGAGTCGGTACAGTAGCTGGCCTCACATTGACGCGCGTGATTGCTCCAGGTCACGAGGCCGACGCCAGCGTCATTTGGACAGACCAGCAAGCCGCCTGAAGGTATCTGTCTCTCTGTAGCGTCGCAATTGAGCTGCGTCTGGTAACGAATGCTCTGTTGAGTGACAGTCACGCGTCCAATCGGCCAGATCAAGCAGGTGGACCCCAAGGCGATCTGGCAGATCGACGAAGTCCCAAGCGACGACGAAGACGATGACGCCTACGAGACGCGAACAAGGCCCGAGTACGTACGCCACACTCGTAGATCGTTAGATCTCTGTGTACTGACGCACGGCCTTTAGGTTTGAGATTCTGTACAAGCAGAGCGTGATGACGGAGGACGTGTTCCTGGGCCTGAGCGACAAGGATCCGTCGTCAGCGCACTGCGAGGCCATGGTCGTGCGCGTGAGCTGTCCCAAGCATCGACTGGAGGATATTGAGCTGGACGTCAAGAAGCAGAAGCTGCTGCTCCAGTCTTCCTCACTGTAAGCTGCTACCTCTGATCTGCACTGACTGGCATCTCCCTTTGACCTCATACGTGGACTGACTGTGCGTAGGAAGCTGTCCTTGTATCTGCCGTATCCAGTTCGGTCTCAGGACGGTCAAGCGAAGTGGGACCATGCAAAGCAGACGCTGGCCATCACGCTGCCAATCATTCGAGATGAGTGGTGAAGAGCATTCCATACAATACACGTGAACAGGATTTGCATTTTTGTTTTGCAATTCGATTGATTCCAATCGCTCAAAGGCTCAAAGCAGATAATTGGAGCACACCAAAGCCGAAAGGAAGACGACGACTGCTCCTCGGCTGACAGTGGCTGCTGTCTTAAGCCAATCCGACTCTTTGTGGCGCGAACTTGCGGCGGAGAGCGCTGAAGTTAGCGCCATCAACACACTTCCAATGCAGCAAGCTTCCAGCTCCATTCATCAGACGCCACACATGCCGACAGTCGCCAGTAAAACAATAAAAGCCGTCTTACCGATGATAAATTTTCGCTGGCTCATCGCCGCCTTCGCTTTTGCTGCAGAAGATGCAGGATGCGAGACATTTCTAGCAGCAATAAGTGCACGATGCCTCCCGAACTCACCTTCGCAAGCCTTCAATTGAGTCTCGATCTCTGCATCAACGCTTCTCTCTGCCTCAGGCAGATTCTTCAAGACCCTTTCTTCCGCTGCCCTGTCTTGAGCTGTGCGATCTTCCGCAGGAATCGCCTTCAATCGTTGTGTTTCGCTCAGGAGACCCGCTCGACGCGCATGGTCGGCAAATCCCTTGCCATAGAAATCTGTTGTTCGCTTTGCAGATTATGAAATGCCGCTTATGATGATGGATGAATTGATTGATGGCCAGGCCTCGGACTGAAATTGATCGTCAAATACCGGTACAATACCTCGTTGGCAACTTCAAGTTGGCGGTACCGGTTTCTGATGATGTTTTCGGGCTCTGGTCGTAAACATTCGATTATGGCGGCTATTCACCGAGAGTCACTTAAAATTTGGCTTCGTCCAGCTCCGTTTCTCTTCAACGTGCGAGTCTCAAGATGCTGACGCAGTGGGGATCGCTGCACGAGTCTGCGTGGGCCAACGCTCTTCTGTTGGCGCTGCCCACGCTCCTGGTCTGGCGCATTGCCCAGTGGATTTACGAGCTGCTCACAATGTCGGAGGCCCAGCGCAAGGCGCCCAAGCACCCGCGTCCGTCGTTCCACCTGCCGATCCTGGGGGACACGCTGTCTGCCGCTTACAATACTCCGCGTATACAGGACTGGCTCACGGAGCTGCAGGACAAGTTCGAGAACCGGCCGCATGAGATGAAGATGCTTGGCGGTCCATCCATTGTGGTCCTGGCGACGCCTGAGCTGTTTGAAGATGTGCTCAAGCGCCAGTTTGAGATCTTCGACAAGGGCCCACACATGCACGAATTCCTGACTGATCTGTTGGGCAACGGCATCTTTGCAGTCGATGGTCATCGATGGGTGCACCAGCGCAAGACAGCGAGTAACCTGTTCACCATGAAGGCGCTAAGGGAGTCCATGGCCAAGAGCGTGCACAAGCTGCTTCCAGTCGTACATGGTATTTTCAATCGCAGTGTGATGACTCAAGAGCCGATTGACATGGTGAAGCTGCTCAACCGGTTCACTATCGAGGGCTTTGCTGAGATCGGCTTCGGTGTGGAGCTCGGCTGTTTGGATGCGCCTGAAGACCATCCGTTCCAAGCGGCGTTCGATGCCGCTCAGCGCATTCTCGTGCTTCGGTTTATTCGTCCGCAGTTTGTGTGGAAAGCCATGCGCTGGCTCAACATTGGAGGTGAACGGGAGCTGAAGAAGAATATCAAAGTCGTGGACGACACGGTGCTTGGTATCATCTCCCAGTCGCTTGAGAGACGAGCGAGCAGTGGTCACTCGAGAAGCAACAAGCAGGACATTGTATCGTTGTTTCTGGATAACGTGAGCAACAATGCGGCCGCTGGATCAGAAGACGAGCCTTTTGATCCGATCTTCTTGCGCGACATCGTGGTGAATTTCCTTATTGCTGGACGTGACACCACGGCGCAAGCGCTCAGCTGGTTCTTCTACTCACTCAGTCAGCATCCAGAGGTCGAGTGGAAGCTACGAGCAGAATTGGAAACCAAGCGACAGCAGTTTGGGTGTTCGCTTGAAGCTATCAGCATGGAACAGACCCAGGAATTTGTGTTCTTGGAAGCCGCTCTGAAGGAGACACTGCGCTTGTATCCGTCTGTTCCAAACAATATCAAAGAAGCCAACCAAGACACAGTACTCTCGGATGGAACGTTCATCAAGGCTGGGTCCGCTGTTATGATTCCATCTTACGTCATGGGTCGCATGGAGCAAGTCTGGGGCCCAGACGCCAAGCAGTTCAAGCCTGAGCGTTGGATTGATCCAAAGACTGGCCGGATCATACCTGTGTCTGCCTTCAAGTTCAATTCCTTCCACGCTGGCCCGCGCATGTGTCTGGGCATGAACCTGGCCATGATGGAGATGAAGATGGTGGTCGTCAGTCTGCTGAGCAAGTTTGCGTTGGAGCTGGTGCCAGGCCAGCACATCACGTACGACATGTCGCTGACGCTGCCGATGAAAGGCGCCATGCTCATGCGCGTCAAGCCTGTGGAGGTGTAGCTGGTTCATCAAAGCTAGCGTCTGCGTTGAAATTGAATTTGAATGTATATCCATGTTTGAGCAATTGCCTCCAAAGAAAACTAGTGTGATCCACACCAGTACCTGATATTTCCTCGCGTGACGATTTTCAATTTCCAACTGTCGTTTACGTTGAGCCTCCAAGTCTCAGCTCACTCGGCTTTCTTATCTCCAACTGTAAGATGAAGTGGGAAGCTGAGTTCGCGTGGGCCAATGCACTGCTGCTGGCGATAGCTATTTTCCTCGTCTACAGCACGGCTTGGTGGATTTATGACCTGCTCACTATGTCCGAGGCTGAGCGCAATGCTCCCAAACTCCCACGTCCACCACTCCACCTGCCGATTCTGGGCGATACGCTGTCGGTCGCCTTCAACGCACCACACTTCTACGACTGGCTCACGACGTTGCAGGACAAATTCCAGAACCAGCCTCACGCGCTCCAGATCATCGGTACTCCGCCTCAGGTGGTGCTGGCGACGCCAGAGTTGTTTGAAGACGTGCTCAAGCGCCAGTTTGATTGCTTTGATAAAGGATCACGGATGCATGAGATCCTTGCGGACCTCTTTGGCAATGGTATCTTCACGGTCGATGGCTATCGATGGGTGCACCAGCGCAAGACGGCAAGCAATCTCTTCACAATGAAGGAACTGCGTGAATCCATGACCCAGAGCGTGCACAGGCTGTTGCCAGTCGTGCATACGATCATTTGTCGTCATGCAGCGACGCAGCAACCAATCGATATGGCGAAACTACTGAATCGGTTCACTATCGAAGGCTTTGCAGATATCGGCTTTGGCGTAGAGTTGGGTTGTCTGGATGCACCAGAAGAGCATGTGCATCCGTTCCAAGCTGCTTTTGATGGAGCTCAACGTGTTATTGGTCTTCGACTGATTCGTCCAAGATTCCTGTGGAAAACCATGCGCTGGCTCAATATCGGGTGCGAGCAAGAGCTCAAGCAGCATTTGAAAGTCGTGGACGACATGGTGCTTGGCATTATCTCGCAATCACTTGACAAACGGGCGAATAACACTCACGAAAAGCATCGGCAGAACATTGTGACGCTCTTTCTGGACCATGTGAACCACGATGTGGCCAATGGCAATCGTGAAGAACCCGTTGATCCGACCTTTTTGCGGGATATCGTGGTCAGCTTTCTCGTTGCTGGGCGTGACACCTCAGCTCAAGCTCTCAGCTGGTTCTTCTACCTACTCAGTCAGCATCCACAAGTCGAAAATAAGCTACGAGCCGAAATGGAATTGAAGCGGCAACACTTCGGAGGTTCGCTTGAAGCTATTAGCATGAATCAAGCGCAAGAGCTCGTGTACTTGGAAGCGGCGCTAAAAGAAACGCTGCGCTTGTATCCGTCTGTTCCAAACAACATCAAACAGGCCAATCGAGATACCGTTCTGTGTGATGGCACGTTCGTTAAAGCTGGGACCGTCGTGATGATCCCGTCGTACGTCATGGGTCGCATGGAGCAAGTCTGGGGCTCTGATGCCAAAGAATTCAAGCCTGAGCGATGGATTGACCCACAAACAGGCCGGATCATACCTGTGTCGGCCTTCAAGTTCAGTGCCTTCCACGCTGGTCCACGCATGTGTCTTGGCATGAATCTGGCCATGATGGAGATGAAGGTGGTGGCAGCAAGTCTGCTGAGCAAGGTTGAGTTGGAGCTGGTGCCAGGCCAGCACATCACGTACGAGATGTCGCTGACGCTACCGATGAAAGGCTCTATGTTCATGCGAGTGAAGCCCTTGACATAGGAGAAGACTAGTAGGAACACGTGGCTGTCTGTTTGCGCTTTCGTCGTTGATGTAAAATTTATTGTCAACTGTGTTTGTCTGGATGGTACTAAACGCTCATGAAAAACATACCAGAGCATCAATCGTACTGCAGCCTGCATGTCCTTGGTCGCCTTAATATATCCTTGACTGAGCGTGGCAGTACATCACGAAGCCCTTGTCAGCCTCAGTACCAGCGCAGATATCCATCGATCTTGGGTGAAGTTGGCGAATATGAAGAAGCTATATAAATATGAGCACTCGCCAGCAATACGCTCGCGAGTCGCTGGACTGGACAAGAGCGGCCAAAAGCCTTGATATTTACGCTTTCACTCGCATGAACATGGCTCCTTTCATCGGCAGCGTCAGCGACATGTCGTACGTAATATGCTGGCCTGGCACCAGCTCCAACTCGAATTTACTAAGCAGACTGGCTACCACCATCTTCATCTCCATCATGGCCAGGTTCATACCCAGACATATGCGCGGGCCAGCGTGGAAGGAATTGAACTTGAAAGCTGAGACTGGCATAATGCGACCAGTCTTTGGATCGATCCATCGCTCAGGCTTGAACTGCTTGGCGTCTGGGCCCCAGACTTGCTCCATGCGACCCATGACATACGACGGGATACATATTAGAGTGCCAGCCTTGATGAACGTTCCATCTGAGAGTACCGTGTCTCGATTGGCTTCTTTGATATTGTTTGGAACGGACGGATACAAGCGCAGCGTCTCCTTCAGAGCTGCCTCCAAATACACCAGTTCTTGCGCTTGTTCCATGCTGATAGCTTCAAGCGAACACCCAAACTGCTGTCGCTTTGACTCCAATTCTGCCCGCACCTTCTGTTCGATCTCTGGATGCTGGCTGAGTGAGTAGAAGAACCAGCTGAGCACTTGCGCCGTAGTGTCACGCCCAGCGATGAGGAAGTTCACCACGATATCGCGCAAGAAGATCGGGTCAAACGGCTCGTCTTCTGTTCCAGCGGCTGCATTGTGGCTCACATTGTCCAGAAACAACGATACAATGTCCTGCTTGCGCTCACTGGTCATCGCGTGACCACCATTCGTTCGTCTCTCAAGCGACTGGGAGATGATACCAAGGACTGTGTCGTCCACGACTTTGATATTCTTCTTCAGCTCCCGTTCACCTCCAATGTTGAGCCAGCGCATGGCTTTCCACACGAACTGCGGACGTACATATCGAAGCAAGAGGATGCGCTGCGCACTGTCAAACGCCGCTTGGAACGGATGGTCTTCTTCTGCGTCAAGACAGCCGAGCTCCACACCGAAGCCGATCTCAGCAAAGCCCTCGATAGTGAACCGGTTGAGCAGCTTCACCATGTCAATCGGCTCTTGAGTCTTCACGCTGCGGTCGAAGATGCTGTGCACGACTGGGAGCAGCTTGTGCACGCTTTTGGCCATGGACTCCCTTAGCGCCTTCATGGTGAACAGATTGCTGGCTGTCTTGCGCTGGTGCACCCATCGATGGCCGTCGACTGCGAAGATGCCGTGGCCCAGCAGATCAGTCAAGACGTCACGTGAGGTTGGGCCCTTGTCGAAGACCTCGAACTGGCGCTTGAGCACGTCTTCAAACAGCTCAGGCGTCGCCAGGACGATTGCGGGCGGAGCACCGATGATTTTGAGCGCGTGCGGCCGATTCTCGAACTTGTCCTGCATCTCCGTGTGCCAGTCCTGCAAGCGTTGCGCATTGAAGGCGAGGGACAGCGTGTCGCCCAGGATCGGCAGGTGGAATGGTGGGCGTGGGAGCTTGGGGGCCTTGCGCTGCGCCTCCGTCATCGTGAGCTGTTCATAGATCCACTGAGCCACTTGCCAGACCAGGAGCGTGGGCAGCGCGAACAGGACAGCGTTGGTCCACGCCGATTCATGCAGCGATTCCCATTGCGTCAGCATCTTGCGACTGGAGCAGTGAAGAAGACGATGCCAGGTACTCCGCTTCTCCTTCGAGACTTCAATTCCCAAAGTGTTGCCGTAAACGGCTCCGGTGGTGATTCGGATGCTCGAGCATTCCTGAAGCGCAGGATGCTCTGGAGCAGCGGAGCGGGAACGTGCATCCGGTCCATCCAGCCGGCCAGGTTTGATGAGGCACGGATTGATGAGTTCGCATGTCACATGTACCGGTACTGTACCGGTATTGCAAAATACAGTACTTCATAAGTTAACGTTATAAGTTAACGTTATGAGATCTATCCTGTAAATTTATATCCGACCAGGTTGTCTACGCCTCCACAGGCTTGACGCGCATGAACATGGCTCCTTTCATGGGCAGCGTCAGCGACATATCGTACGTGATGTGCTGGCCTGGCACCAGCTCCAACGCAAACTTGCTCAGCAGACTGGCCGCCACCATCTTCATCTCCATCATGGCCAGGTTCATGCCCAGACACATGCGCGGGCCTGCGTGGAAGGAGCTGAACTTGAAGGTCGATACGAGTAGGATACGACCAGTCTGCGGGTCGATCCAGCGCTCAGGCTTGAACTGCTTGGCATCTGGGCCCCAGACTTGCTCCATGCGGCCCACGGCGTAGGTAGAGATCACTACTGCAGCGCCAGCCTTGATGAACGTTCCGTCCGAGAGTACCGTGTCTCGGTTGGCCTCTCGGACGTTGCTCGGAACTGGCGGGTACAACCGCAGCGTCTCCTTCAGCACTGCTTCCATATACACCAGTTCTTGCGCTTGTTCCATGCTGATAGTTTCAAGAGAGGTTCCAAACTGCTGTCGCTTCGACTCCAACTCGGCTCGCAGCTTCTGTTCGACTTCTGGGTTTTGACTGAGTGAGTAGAAGAACCAGCTGAGCGTCTGAGCCGTGGAATCACGTCCAGCTATGAGGGAGTTCACCACAATATCGCGCAAGAAGATCGGGTCGAAAGGTTCTTCCGTGCCATCGGGCGCGTCGTGGCTCATGTTGTCCAGAAAGAGCGAAACAAGATCCTGCTTGCGCTCGCTGCTCTTTGCGTTGCCACCGTTCGTTCGCTTCTCGAGCGACTGGGAGATGATACCAAGCACTGTGTCGTCAACCACTTTGATATTCTTCTTCAATTCCCGCTCAGCTCCAATGTTGAGCCAGCGCATGGCTTTCCACACAAACTGCGGAAGAACATACCGAAGAAAGAGAATGCGCTGCGCACTGTCGAAGGCCGCTTGGAACGGGTGCTCTTCTTCACCCTCCAAGCAGCCGAGCTCCACTCCAAAGCCGATCTCAGCGAAGCCTTCAATCGAGAACCGATTCAGCAGCCTTACCATATCGATCGGCTTCTGAGTCGTGATACTGTGCTCGTAGATTTTGTGCATGACTGGAAGCAGCTTGTGCACGCTCTTGGCCATGGACTCCCTTAGTGCCTTCATGGTGAACAGGTTACTCGTTGTCTTGCGCTGGTACGCCCATCGATAGCCGTCGACTGCGAAGATGCCGTTGCCCAGCAGATCCGTTAGAATCGCGTGAACGTTTGGGCCCTTGTCAAAGACGTCGAACTGGCGCTTGAGCACGTCTTCAAGAAGCTCAGGCGTCGCTAGCACCATTGCGGGCGGCCCACCAATGATCTTCATCACGTGAGGTCAGTTCTTGAACTTGTCCTGCAGTTCCGTAAACCAGTCCTGCATGCGCTGCCTGTTGTACAGGGCGGAGAGCGTGTCGCCCAATATGGGCAGGTGGAATGGCGGACGCGGGTGCTTGGGGGCCTTCCGCTGCGCCTCTGACATCGTGAGCTGTTCATAGATCCACTGAGCCACTTGCCAGACCAGCAGCGCGGGCAACGCCAACAGGAGAGCGTTGGCCCAGGCAGACTCATGCAGCGATCCCCACTGCGTCAGCATCTTGAGACTTGAAGAGGGAGCTGAAAATCCAAAGTGAGATCTTGGTGTCCGTGTCCATACGTGTAGAGACCTCAATTCCCAAGTGTCTTCCGGTGGATTTGGCTCCACGCACGTGAGGAGGAGCGGGAGCTGGCGGTCCAGACCTCGACTGGAGGTCCATTTAACTGAGCTTCTCGTCTGCGCATGTCACATGAACCGGCTGTGCACCAGCATCTGATTTCGGTCATCACGAAAGGATCCATGTTGATGCGAATGAAGCCCCTGGCGCAGAGGGAACGAAGCAGGAGCTCTCGTCGGCTGGTTTGTGGCAGGATCATCGTTGCTGTGAATGTTGGTTCAATTGTGTGTTCTATTGCTGTCGTTTCGCCCGCGTCGTTTGGCTGTAGCCATTCCCAAACGAGCGATCTCCTCCACAGAATGGGCGCAAAGCAGTCTCGAGAGCCGTTCACTGGCGTTCTTCCTTCTTCCGCTCCGCCCAACACGCCAGTGCTTCAGCAGCTGCAGATCCCCAATGCGCCTCCAGGAACGCCAAAGTCAGACCCGCTGCCTCCGATAAACTCGCCTCCATCTCACAGCATCCATCCAAACGCCGCCAAGATCACACAAACGACCGAAGACCTAGATGAAGAGCGCTTCCGTGTGCCCGAGAGCGTTCGGAAGGCGCGAACGCTGAATGAATTCGCGGACGTGTGCTCCGAGATCCTCCCTGAGCTGCTGTTTGTGAGCAACGCTCGTGTGGCCCGGAATCACGCGCAGTTGGCCTCGTTGGGCATCACTTACGTGATCGATTGCTGCCCAGAGCTCGCGCTTTGTGAACCAGTGGCATCGAACAACACTATCAGCTCCAATGGCTCATGGAACGGGACGGTGCTCAAGCTTTTCCTGCGTGACGACGTCAAAGAAGAGCTTCGTCCATTTCTCGACCGCGTGGTCGAAACCATTGAGACCTGCCGCGTAACGAAGGGAAAAGTTCTGATCCACTGCCACCAGGGCGTCTCTCGCTCTTGCGCGCTCGCAGCGGCCTACGTGATGCTCGTGCAGCAGCTGAGTGCCCAAGAAGCCATGCACTGGGTCTCTTCCCACAGACGCATTGCGAGTCCCAACAGCGCGTTCATCTGCCAGTTGGTCGAATGGGAACAAGAACTCGCCTCCACTTCAGACAGGGACAGGTTGCTCGGTAGACTCTTCCGTCTGGCACCACACGCCGAGTACGACGCGCAAACGTTTGTGCTCAAGCCCTGCTACGAGCACGCGACGATGCGACAGCAGGCCATCATTGGTGATCCCACACAGAACCAATTGCTCTGGTCGCGAGGGCTTTTCGTCTTTGCGCAATCGCCTGAACGCATTGTGATCTGGCACGGACTCCATTGCAAGATCCCGAATGCGATCGAGCTGGCGCAGGATCTGGTGAAGCGAAGGCTTCGAGTGCAGCAGCTGATCACTCAAGGCGAGTGGTCTTCCGACGTAGACTCTGTTGCTGATGGATCTTTGATTAGCACGGTTTACCAGACAGAAGAGGCGAGCGAACCTGCTCTCGACCACTATGGCTACGCAAACGAACTGGCCTGGTGCTCAGCAGCTCAAGCGTCGGACAAACTGCGATGCCTGAGCAAAGATGAAGACGTACCACCAAATGAAGATCCTGCAAAACCAAAACTGTTTGCATTGGATCTTGAAAGCGATAGCAACGGTGACGGCTACGGCTGCTGGGAGCAACTGGTCGAGTATGACTCGCAGGATCTACTCTCCGACCAGGCCTGCCTGCTGGTGGATCAACAATATCAATACCTTTGGGTCGGTGCGGAGTGCTCTCTGCCAGTGTCTGAGCTGCAAGCTCGTGGTATCGCCAAGCTGCACGAATTACAAATAGATACTATCGATTCGATTCACATGGAATACCAGGACCAAGAAAGCGATGCGTTTTGGGGCGTCTTTGAGCGGGGCTATTGACCGCCCACCTTCGTTAGACAGTTTACGAATAAAGCTTTGCCTCCTTAATTTGTAGCTCTTGGCTTTATTTTGTCATCGTATACGAGTCGATCTAGTTCCCAGAACGCTTGGTCGACGATTTCTCGGAGCCTCTCGAGCGAATGTCATTGAGCAAACACGCCACAGAGTCCGAAAACGTGACGAGATCGTGATGAAACGGGTCCAGTCCTTCGATCATCCTCTCCAACATCGCATCCGTCTGTGGGAATGAATCAAGGGAGTACGATAATCAATAGCCGGATATTAAAATCCAGCAGCTAGTCCGTCCATACCTTGCTTGGAGCCACTCGTCGGACGATTTCAGTGAACGCATCCTGTTTGTTGATCAGCATCCACCCATACAATTAATTTCTCACGCAAAACGAAGGCGGCAGATAAAGACGTTAGACTTACGCGCTTAACGATGCCCACGTGCTCCGTGTCGTGGGCATCAAAGACCTGATGGAAACCCTCCAGAAGCTTGAGTCGACCTTGCATTTGGTAGTCGTAAAGAATCTGCTCAAAGGCCGCAAACGGGATGGAGCTTGATTGAGAAGACGCAGCAATCTTGGACTTTGGCTGCTCTGCGTGCAGTGTTTCAGCTTTACGTCGTACTAGACGCAGCAAGTTGGAGCTCTAGATACGACAACATTAAAAGCAATGACATGAGACTAGAGGTTCAAAGGGCACACAATTAAAAAGACTTACATCTTGTGGGTCGTAGAGATACGTGAGTAGCTCCTGCCACTCCTCTTCATGTAAAACGTTCGTCATCCGCTGCTGTACGAGCGCCATGATCGCTGTTTCCTGTTTCAACGGGTATCTGCCAACGAAATACGCTCGAAGCAGGTCGAGAACAGCCTGGCGCAGCTTGGTCTTGATAGTGAGAAAGCCCTCGTCCAATTGGTTCCGCAGCAGAGACTGGAATACAGCCACGTCGTTGTCTGCTTTAGCAAACGCCGCACAGGCTTTCCAAATCGCGCTCGCATAGTCCACAACGAGAGCATGCAGACCGAAACGTTGGTTCAGGTAGGTGTACATGTGCTGCTCCATTGTCTCGCGCGGAGCTCGCAACTCGCTAGTACGTTGATCACACTTCACTTTGGACGCGATGATACAGTGGATGAGGTCCACAAGCTGCTTGAGCGTGAGATTGCGTAGGGATGTGGTGCCTTCTGCTACTGTTGTCGTTCTCAAGTGAGGTTGCTGTTTCGATGGAGAAGCGGGTCGCACTCCAGGCGTCCCTGAGGGTAACTTGCTGGTTGTTCGATGGTTTGAGCTTTCAAGAGTTTCAACTTTGGAGCGAGCATTGACCGTGCTTGTTGTGCCAAGAGCTGGGTCTCCGCTTCGTTTGCGTATCCGCCGAGATAAAGATGGTGAAGCTTCGCTATTGCTAGTGGCTCCAGTACGCCTCGCTCCCAAAGACGTCTTGGGCAGCTGTTGCTGTCGTTTCAGAGCTTCATTTTCGCGCTTGAGAGTCCAATTTTCTTGTGCCAGAAGTTCGTGCTTCGCCTTCTCCTGCTGTAAAGAGGTCTGAATCGCCTCGACGTCGTTCTCTAAGGACTCTGCGACCTCTAAAAGCATCTTGATCTGCTGCTGCTGTTGCTTATCTGGTTCAATTTGCTTTGGAGGCTTTTCGGGCGATCCGCTTGTCACCAATTTTCGGGATCGAGCAGCTACGTCACCAGTAGGAACAACAGGAGCTGCCTGCTGACTCATGGCGCTCACAAGATCCTGCTGCATTTTTAAGAGTGCCGCAAAGGCTCTTCCAAGTGTCTCATTCAGTCCCACAGCCTTCTCCACACCAAAAAGACCACAGACTTCGAGTAAACTCCAACGAGCTTGCAGCATACGCAACTTCTGATCAGCAATATCTGAAGCAGCGCTTGACGCCTGCTTCCGTGCGATATCCTGCTCCTGCTTCATTAACTGTGCTGCTAGAAGATTCATGTGCTGGTCCAGCTTCTCGTAGAGTTGAGGCTGGTCTGCGTTTTCTTCTGCTGATTTTGTACTACACTGATGGAACATCTTGACTGCGGTCTTGAGCTGGTCCAGGAATGCCTTCGTAGTATTGCTTTCGTCATGCAGCTGCTTTTGTTCTCCACGATCACGTCCATTCGCTAGTGCTGGTGCTTGCTCCGCACTCTTGAGCAGCTTGCGCCAGTCTGTCTTCTCGTCTGTGATACTTGCTGGCTGCTCCGTTGGACGAACGCTGTTCGATTTGGTTCCCCTGGCCACTCTTGGCTGTGATTTGTTTAGCAGATCTAGCGCAGTCCGACCACTATTATGGTGCTGCTTGGCTTGCTGCTCGTCAGCCAACTGCCGCTGATCCTGTTTCAGCGTCGCGTATTGAACGCGCAAAGTTCTCTTCTCCTGAGGCGTGGTCGGTGGACTGTTCGAACCATTTACTGCCTCGTGCAACGCAGCAGCCGCTGATATTGGCAAGGGCGAAGGCGGAGGCAAGGGCGGCGCATTGGGATTACACTCGAGTGGCGTTCCGTTGAGAATGCGCAGTCTGGGCAGCATCACACGCAGAACCTTTTCTTCCGTCGCGTTCTTCAGCGTCACACTCAGACTCTTGAGCGATCCGCACTGCTGCAACACACTCGCGAGATCGCCGATGGACCGGAACCGATTGAGTGTGAGGTCCAGCGCTACAAGCTTCGGCAGTTGCTGACCAAAGTCCTCTGGTAGAGCGTCGAGCTCGTTGGCGCTAAGATCGAGATGCCGCACATGACTGAAATGCAGCTGGACATACTCCATCTCGAGCCCGATCTCCTGCAGTTGCAGGCCACGCAGGCTGATGCGCTCCGTGTCTGGATCTGCATTGTACAGCTCCTGTAGTTGCTCCAATGCGCTCATGAGCAGAGTTTATAGAGTGGTGTGCTAGGAAGGCGGCCTTGGTACTCTGATCCAGCCAAGTCGTTGACTTGCCTCGGCGCGGCAGAAAATAGACTCGAAGCCTGGGCAAACTTATCTTGAAACGAATCCAAATACCGTCGCTGTCGTCACCACAAAGCGTCGATGTGGTACTGGAGCACGATCGGTTCCATGGTTTAAACAACGAGTCACGGCTTTGCAGACTTCCTGGTGTCACCGCAAGTGATGGATGCTGGTTCCGTTTGGTCCTGTAATGATAGTTGCCTTTGTTGTTGCGGCTCTGTTGATGTCCTGGTCCACGACGCTGAAGAACACGTCGGAAGACCTGCGCTCAGGCCAGCCCCAGCGCATCCGTGAGAACACCGACCGACGCTGCCAAACGCTTCGTGTGACAACGCCGAGCACCGCGATCGAGCCGACGACTATCGCAACACACAGAGCAAAGGCGCTTCCGGCAGTGTGGAAGGTGCCACTGGTCACGCCTTTGCTGCTTGAGGCGCTTGAGTCGCTGTTGGATTGTGGCTCGGACGCCTCAGCTGAAGATGCGACTGAGATGATCGACTCCTCCTGAGAAACTGAGCTCGATCCTTCTTCATCATTCATGCTTAAAGAAGACAGCGACGCCTCGTAGTTTGCGAGCCAAATGGTTGACGAATCTACAAACGAATGACAGACTTGTCAGCCTCCAAATCCGATCAATGGACTCATCGCAACGTCAAGAGCCAACGCACTTTCACTCGTTGGGCAGAAGAATACGTCGAACGCCACGTCTGATCCGCAATTGTGCGTCTTGCTGTTGTCTGTCGGATACTGATACGCGTCATCGCAGCCGTCTTCAAGACAAGTGAGTGTTCTACAGGAGTCGCCACTGGAATCGGTATTGGGCATGACCTGCATGGCCACATTGAAGCCCGTGCCGCCCGTGACAGCCTTGCAATCCGCCAGACTGGTGCAGTCGCCCGGCTATTACGGCAAGAGGATCAATCAGCATCCAGGCAAGGACTCAAGAGAGGAAGATGGGAGCCCCGTACCCCTGTGGTCGTGCCTGTGGGGACGATGCCGATATCGTACCAGGTGTAGTCCGTATCGGCCGAGAACTCCGCCACTGTTTCTCAAGCACAAGACGGATTCATCAGTATCATGCCTAGTCTGTCATGCTGCTGTATCAACGTACGCGTTGCCTGGTTGCTGGTGCCGTAGCGATAGGAACGAGAGGCTGAGGTGAGAGCGCGCGTGACGCTGGCCTGGTCCGCGATGCGCTCCACTGAGCTGCCGTCGTAGAGCTTCATGGAGCTGCCGCAGAGGTTCACGAAACGGATGTCCACGGCCTGGACGCTGGCGCTGAGCAGCAGAGGCAGCAGCAGAGCGGACGTGGTGGAGCTCATGGTCGGAGCTTCTCTATGTGTCGAATGGGCGTGACTCACGTCCATCTCACGACCGGATTGGCGGTAGGAACACTCATAACAGCGTGGTCGGCTGATCTGTCACGCTATTTTGCCAAAATAAGGTGGAATTGTGATTTCCAATAATACAGTTTATGCCTTTGTAAAATGCGCATGTTTTGTAATTGTGGAGATAATTTTTAGCCTACCTACTTTTGATAATATCGTGAAGGATGTGTGTTGAAGAACAAGTCGACACGTCGGAAACGCCACAAATATCTATTTTCGCAGTTTATAGATTTACCAAACTATCATATTATAGTTAAATTTTGTTTATCTTGAATACCATAAAGCACAAAATAATGAAGGCATATCTATTATGAAAGGTATTTTCATCTGTTGTACTGTGCCCCAGTTAACGTAATTCAGGCCATGAAACGTAACATGCGTCAAGTTGGCTCTGCTGGTTCATGAGCTCATGAAGCGACTGCCGTGGCGTTTGCTGACTTCAGATCCATGAGACAAGATATGGATCCGAAACTGACTCCTCCCGAACTGGTCTCAGCGGCAGAAGGTCTCCGTACAGTATTACCAGAAACGCGCTGCTTGCGCGTTTATCAGCGCCAGCTTCAATGTGACGACAAGCTCAAGATCGCGCGCAGTGCAAGACCCGACGTGGTTCGATGGTTTATGAAGCTGCGCCGCTTGGATTAGTTCCTCGCTCGCGCTACGAACACTCCTGCTGACAACACGTATCTTTTGACGTGTCTCTGCATGATCTTCAAACGCAACAAGCAAAACAATGGGAATCAAATAGACAATTTGGCGCCAATTTCGTTCATTGGCGATAAACAACAGTCACTAAAAACTTTGGATGGCACAGCCACATCTAGCAAAAGATACGCGCTCGCTTGGTCCATGCAAGCAGCAGCGTTGGTGGCAGAACTGGTCTCTGAATGTAGGCGCATTAGACCACCGTGATGCCTTCCACGGGCGTGAGCATGTTCTCGTCCGAGTAGAACATCTCCTTGTTATCCATGGCCTCCATCTGCTTGCGCTTGCGGTAGAGCACGGCGACCACAATGCCAGCACTGCAAGCCACAGCACCCACAATTGCGGCCAGGTAGCCGGTGACGGGGCTGCTGTCTTCGCCCGACTTGGTGTTGGCAGAGACGCTCGAGCCGCTGTTGTTTTCCGCGGCCGAGGTGCTCGCCGGGGTCGTGGAGGAAGTCGTGGCGGAGGTGGTCGATGTCGAGGACTTGACAGACTCCACGGTGACAGCGTGTCCAGCGGACTCCGAAGAAGACGAGGACGAGCTGCTGTCACTGATGCTGCCGGCGTTCTCAAGCGACGAAGAACCGACTGAGGTAGACGACGTAGAGGAAGCGGCAAACAACGCTTCTCCAGCAACGGACGCGGAAGAGTCGGGAGCGAGCGTGCCTGGTTCGGATGAATCCGAGCTAGGGGTCTTCGTCGTCGGCTCCGGTGTGGGGGAGGGCGTGGGCTTAGCGGTGGTAGGAGTCGGAGTCGGGGTAGCAGTGGTGGGCGTGGGCGTCGGGGCGGCCGTCGTAGGCTCCGGCGTGGGCGACGGAGTCGGAGTGGCGGTCGTAGGCGTGGGCGTCGGTGCAGCCGTCGTGGGTTCCGGCGTCGGGGCCGCAGTAGTGGGCGTGGGGGTCGTCGTGGGCGTAGCCGTCGTCGGGGTCGGAGTCGTCGTAGGTGTCGCCGTGGTGGGCGTAGGAGTCGTCGTGGTGGTGGACGTACTGCCACTGCCTCCGGGGCAGAAGGTGAGCACGACGCTGTCGGTGGTGCAGGCGTGGGTCTTGGTGTCGTCCGACGGGTACTGGTAGGCGTCGGCGCAGCCATCCTCCAGACACGTGACGGTCGTGCAGCCGCTAGGAGCGATCTGCATGGGCACGTTGTAACCAACGCCGCCGGTCACAGCCTTGCAGTTGGCGAGGCTCGTGCACGATCCAGGCTAAAAGGAACACAAGACCAGTTAGTGCTCATGCAATAGAGAGCTGTAGATGCAATGCAAGCAAACGTACGCCAGTGGTGTCGCTCGTAGGGATGATACTGATGTCGTACCAGAACGTGGAGCCCGTGACCGACATTTCCGCCACTGAAACACGCACAAGGCATCAGTCTAAGCAAGCAACAACTAAATCCAATTGGCAGAAGCACGTACGAGTGGCCTGGGAGCTGGTCGTGTGTCGGAACATGCCCGAGAAGCCGGCTGAGAGCGTGCGCGAGGTGGTCGTGCCTGAGCTCATGGCCGTGAGAGCCGAGTTGTCCCAGAGCTTGATCTCGTACGAGCACGAGTTGGTGATCGTGAGCGCCACGGCGTCGATCTGCTGCAGCATCAGGGCCGCAGCCATGGCCATGGAGGCCGAGAGGAGGCGAGCGCTGCTGAACATGGCGGCTGTACAGTCAGTTGCTCGTCTGGCTGTTGGAAGTCTCCGCTGGTCGAGGGCGGAAGAATCGCGAGTGACAGAATAGTCGGCGACCGCTTATTTAGCGGACGGAGCGGTTCACGCGCTCCATACGCTTGATCCATACACTCTTTGTCATAGTATCCAGTGGACGGTCCGCCTGTTCTCTGGCTCGCTCTATCCGCCTTGGCGTCTTGCGCGTCGCATGGATCGGAACCAAGCGGTTGGCTGCAACCTCCAGCCGTTTTCGAGTCGCCATCGCAGACACACTCTATTGTTCGGGGCTATGCAAACTGGCTCGTTTATGCTTGTTAGATTGATTTCTGTTAGTTGCTTCAGAAGCCACGAAGCAAGTCGACTTTGAGCATTCTTGAGCATTTGTATGCAGCAAAGAGGGATTGGTTTTGGTGAGTCGATTCTAACCACGACTCGGTTGCTCGGTTTCGGGGCATTCAGAAAAGGAAAGATACGCCAGGGTCAGCATGGCGCCAACGACCGATGATTAGGCTAACGTCGCCAGAACCGGCTCTCTGCTTCAGGCACGTCCGTTCAGAACGTGCTGTCAACGATCCCCTATCCCTCATTCTGAAACAGACGAGCGGACGATCTTGATGTCAAGCCCTCGTCCGCTCACGTCCGCTCAAGCGGAGCGGAGGCGGACCAAGGGAGTACTGAACGTCTCAAAAGTTCATGACTGTCAAATCAAGAAACTCCAATAATAATATTACGTAAAAGATACCGTGGCACACTCAAACATAAGTGCTTTCTTCGTGGTGGGCAGTGGGCTCATCCACCTCAATGCTCTGTTGCGCATATAGAGACTCATCGCTGTAATCTCGCGACGTCGGCGTTGTCGATGGCGATGGAATGTCCAATTCTTCTTTCTCCAGCTTCAGGACCTGGCGAAGTCGTGCCTTGAAGCGCTCACAGTAGGCCTCAGGCGCCATGGCCGAGATACCGCGCGAGGATTTACCGATTAGCACCTTGCCAACCTTTTCCATTTGCTTTTCAAAGTCCCACTCCTGCAGAATGTCGATGATGCCAACAAAGTACACTTCATCGGCGAGTTGACCAACTCCGGGGATCGGCTCCAGGTTCTGTCCACTCGAGATCGTGGCGTTGCTGCCATCCACAGGATAATCCAGAGGATACTGGTGGCGGTGGTTTTGCATCATCCATGGCTCCGGTAGACTGCACTTGTGAACGCCGACTAGTAGAGAGTAATCCATGATACCCATCGAGTTCAAGAACTCGCAGTCCATGAACAGCTGATGGTACAGACTCTCCGCCACATCCTCAGACAAGTGCAGCGCACGCGTGAGATCCAAATCTTTCAGGATCGTGTCTGGTCGGTGCACGTGCAGCGGCAGCGATGTCGAATTGTCATTCCGCCCATACTGGTACGACGCATGGCATTCCGAGCAAGTGACCATGTCGCCAACTTGGGGAAGCTTGGCACGTCGATCAATCCACGAGCCCTTGACGTCATACTTCTCTGTGATCGTGGCTGTATGTTTCACGCTGTGCAGTACGTTCGACATGACCACAAAGTAAAAGTTGCGCCCATAGAGCCGAATACGATGACAGCCGAAAAAGCGAATGATGCGCGACTTTGGATTTGCCTGGATATAGTCTGTGTAGGCTGGGATCATGTTCACAAGCTTCCGGCACTCCTTCTCTTTCATGCTCTTCACAATCAGCGCATCATCACCAGAAAAGAACAAGAACGCGCCACTGGATCCAGCGCTAACGCGCTCCTTTGCGGTCGTGCGGAATGAAGCCAAGTAACTCTCGTCCGACATACCAAACGCACGACGAATCATACGGAATTCGTTCGGTGCATAGTCAATAAATCGCGTTGGCTTCGGATCATCTACGCTTTTCGATGGCTGATTCCAAGCAATTGCTGTACGTCGCAAACCAGCAAACAGCGGCGTTAATCCAAACGATGAGTTCGAAGATCGGTTGCTTTGCAGCTCAATCTCCTGCTCAAAGAGCTCGAATGGAACGTGCGTTACTGGATAAAGCGACGAGCGTGCGGAACCCTGTGAAGCGCGGAATCGATTACTGTACGTGGACGAAGAGTCTCCAGGGGTCATAAAGCTGTGATTGTGCAGAAAACTTCGGGCAGAGGCCATGGAATTCGTTGACTCCGCATTATCGATAGGCTGCGTGTGGCTTCGCAATATCGTAGACGGACGTGTGGGAGGCATGGTCTGGCAAAAAGCACGTGGAGATTGCAGAAGATCCATGACTTGCATTTCCGATAGCATAGTGTCATTGAAAAACGTAGAATCATGGTCCGCGCCGACTAGGAGCTGCTGAAAAAACACGTCCGTATCTTCGGACTTGGCCGATTTTAGGATCGCCTTGGTGATGCCACACACAGTGTAGTAAATAATTTCACGTTGCAGCGTCTCATTATTTTGTGAGGCCCACGAGGACGCCGGTGCAGATGCAACTGATTGTGACGCACCAGTTACGCTTCCACCAGTGTATCGTCGAGGCATCGAGCCAGCACGAGTTCGACTTTCGGCACGCTGACGAGGATTGCCAGCTTCCATACTGGATGCGCTCCATCCAGCCGGAACAAAATCGGTATCCGTCGGTGCTTCATCACACGAAGAATCGTCATCCAATGGCTCACAGCACAGCAATGTGTTGGGAGCAAAGCCACTCTTGTTGACGTTTACCCAGACGACGCACGTGAAAAATCCTTTCGCAGTCAGAATGAAATGGAATACAGCGTCAAGAATGTTGGTTCCACTTTGGTTTGACATCAAATTGCTGTCAGATGATGGCAATCGCTCAAGCGCCGACCAGCTGGAGCGGTAGGTAAAATACGCCACCAGGATCACTAGCCACGTGAAGTTCAACGTGTGAACATAGATCGTCATGCGCTTCATCATGCGACGACGAGCCTTGAGTGCGATCACCGTTCCACTGTTGGATCGCCACCATCCAACGACAAGAATTGATTGCGCAGCCATCACCATGAGCACCACGAGCGCGAAAAGCGTGCCCCAATAGGCCAAATTGAGTTGCTTCCACTGCTGCAGTCTCTGTTGCTGGTCCTCGATATCCGAAAACACTGGCAGCATGGGCATCGTTAGAGAAACGGCTCGGCAAATCTCGACGCCGCTCATCTCGTACTTGTCCTGCATTGATTTTCCAAACACGATTAGTGGCACAATCGCCGAGATCACGATCGAGCCGACCCAGACACAGACGTGGTATTTTTTGAGCTGTCGCTTGTAGTTGGCAAACGGGTTCGAGACCGAGACAAACAAATGCATGATAGCCGCACCGAACCAGCCGACGCTCGCGAGAGTGAAAAACATCTCGAGCGCATTTATGATGCTGCAGGAGCGGAACGGCATGGGCTTACAGTAGTAAACTTGAATGCCGTCGCTGGTTGTGGTCTTGTCGGAGCAATACATCACAATATGCATGAGCACAGCCATCGCCAGGCCAAGCTCACACAGCGCCACGTAGACCAGTAGCTCGTTTGGATACCTTCGATTCCGAGACTGCAGCATGTATGAGACGAGGATCAACAAACCCGATAACAGGCTGAGCGTGATTCCGATCACTACCGGAGCCAGGTGCTGCACTTCGCGCGGCAGAACAAAAGCCAATGCAAAACAGAAAACAAATATTGCGAGCGAGCACCACCAAAAGCACAGCCGGCGCCAGAACCTCCGGCTGCGGCGTTCAACCACTGTCTCAAACCAGGATTTGCGAGACGTATCAAAGCTCATGGTGTGGCGCTCGATCGAAGATGTGCGCCGTCCAATGGTCGTGGGTATAGATCTCGAGCCGCTCGATTCCCGGCGAAAACTTGTGTCGATAGAAAGCGGTCCAATGCCGCTACGAAGGTGGCTGTTGCTATTACAAAAGCCATCACTGCCTGCTCGCGTTGACGCAGCGACGACTGCTTGATTCGTGCTCACGCGGCTGAGACTTGCGGCTTCAGCGTCAAACTCGGCCATGGCCGGATCATTCGCGGAATGCGAAACTGCTGATGAGCTCAGAGGGGTCGAGCAGCGCATCATGGTCATGGGGAAGGGCGTGGACGCTGCATGGTACACTTGCGGGCTCTGCGGCATGCTGACGCCGCTGGCCTCCAAGAAGCTGCTGCTCGTGCCGCTCGCACGCCGGTCTTCATGCGCCAACGTCATATACAATAATACTCTCACACCGTGCGACAACCCGACTGATCGAAGAATCCGCAAAGGAAACGCGGCGCGCCGTCAATGAAACAGTCTGATCGTTCTTCTTCTTCGGTTCTCTCGCCACCAGTTACGAATGGAAACGGCAAGTGCTGAGTTTCTTGGCTGCGGGTGCTGCTTCGTCCCAGACCAAACCACGACTGCCGGATTTGGCAAGTAAGCCAGCCGCTCAGCCAGGCACTCAGGCACGTATAATAAGCTTTTAAACGCGCCGCGCCTCTCCGAGCAGCGCTTTCTGCTCTTTTTCCACTGCCGTTCCGAGACGCCGCGGCTTTTCTGATAGTAACTGATTCGCGCGCCGCTGATTGGCCGACTGTCATTACGATCTTTCCTCTGCCGGGAGGTACCCAGGCATGGGTACACGCTGTAACCTGGCGCGAAATCTTCGCGTTACTCGCGTGCCCGAGTGGCAGGCACGTGCGCAGCGTCACGTCTGAGCCCCCGAGCATGGGCTGCTACCGTACTGCATGGGTCCAAACCGGCGCCGCTGAATACGAAGATGGGGAAGTGAGGGCCGCCATGGATTCTCCACGTTCTAGGTTCGCGTCCACCAGGTGGCTCAGTTTATGTGGAGATTACAAGCGGATGGAAAAAAAGGTTTGGTGGCTTGGCGGATGTGATGAATGAAGGATATTCCTTCATCGAATACCCTTTCATTGGGCTCAGTTTGCTATATCATGGAGGGAAGTGGATGAAAACTGAAGCAAACTGAGTGACGATCGCCCGTATTCTTAGTTTCAATCCGCCTCAGTATCCTGAAGATAAGTCGCGCGACAGCGGGGGATGCTGAAAAAAGTGGTCGGGGGCGAGTCCAGTGCGGTGGAAGAAAAACTGATCCGTCCATTCAAATCGGCTGCCTCGTGATCATCAAAGGTCGCGACGGAAGACTGCTCGTGGAGTGACATAAGTGTGGCCGGATCCACTGGCCCACCGTTTCTCCTAGGAGTGACTGATTCGGTGCTTGGATTGGCCTAGTTGTTTTCGACTGGAGCTGACAGCTCGCTGTCAGGCTCGCGATTGCTTTCTTTAGACTCGAGTACTCGAAGCAGCTCTTGGTCGTCGTCAAATTCCAGCGGCGGGCTGATATCATGGCAAGAAAACGTCAGTTGGAAATGACACGATAGCTACGTCGCCCATCAACGCACAGAAAGTTGGCGAACTGCTTGGTCGGAAGGTACTTGGCGAAGACTTGCTGTCGCGACGCGAGATCGCTGCCGTGCATGACCATGGCCTTGACTTTCTCCTTGGCGGATATGACATCCCGGTCCAGTTGCTTCAGCTGGCAAAGCCGGCGCAACACGCGAGCGCGATAGAACAAGTGCGAGTCCTCGTGCTGCACAAGCGGACAGTCTTGCAGTGACAGCGTTTGCAAGTAGACGAGATCCATTAAGTGATTGAGCTCATTCACGTCCTCGATTTCGTTCGAGGAGAGATCCAAGTGCTGCAGCCGATGACAGGCCTGGAGAATAATTTCGATGTTTGAGAAAGCATGTTAAACGATAGCGCAAGAGGAGAGAATCAAGTAAGAAAAAGCGAGAGCCACGTACCCCAATGCTCGCCAACTGCATCATCCGGTTGTGCGCCAGATCCAGTCGTTCGAGTCTCGGAAGCGCTGCAACTTCATCCACGTTCGAGATGGCGTTGTGACTCAGTAACAATATCTCCAAGGCACTGCTGCGATCGCTTTCAGCAACATTGACGAGACCTCTTGTGGACGTCAGTCGATTGTGGGAAAGGTCCAGAAGGCGCAGGAATCTCAATTCGGAGACGCCCGTGATCTCCTCGATCTCATTATGCGCCAGATGAAGCTCTAGCAGAAATGGATGGGCCCGGCCGAGATCCCGAATGCGTGAGATCCGATTGTGCGAAAGGTCTGCGCGACGAAGCAACGATCCGATCCAATGCCTTCCGTCGACCCACGCGGATGTTGGCGTGCACTTGGGCACTTCAAAGTCTGTCAACGAATGAGTGAGTGGTTAATGAAAGACGTCAAGCCGCCAGTAGATGGCAGAAAGCGCCACGAACCAAGCACTTCCGTCAATTCGTTCTCGGACGCGTCAATCGAAAGAACAAGTCTCACATCCGCTAAAGGTGCCAAAGAGCGCAACTGATTGCGACGGCAGCGAACGTGCTACAAAGAAGAGCGAGCATTAGACAGTCAGTTTGGACCGCTCACTCCTGGTTTGTCACGTCGCAATCGCACCTGCAAGTGTGGGAATTCGCGGATGGCATCGAGGTCGCTCAAGTGAAGCTCGTCAAGCGCGGCGGTTGTGTAGACGTGCGCCAGTGTGAACGGGTTCCTGCCCAACACACCCAAATGACTCTGCACCAGCGTTCGCGACAACGGGCGACTGGAATCGATAGCCTCGCCATTTTCCTGTGCCATGGTCCGATAGAGCGATGGAGCGGCTCTTGGGAGGAGAAGAAGGCGACTAGTATATTTTAAAAGTGAGATCGGTTACGCAAAGCACGCACGAGTGTATGGATGTTCATTATCAGGAGACACGAAGTCCATAGTGGCCAACAAGGAAACACAGACTCGTGCACAGCTCGCCCTCACGAGGCCAACGCATGCATTGTTCCCCTGAGCGGTCTCTGCAACGAGAGAAAAGTTGGAGATGATGGAAGAAGAAGGGAACGACCTCTAAGGAGTGGCCATAGCCACGACGATGTCACGGCGGGGGCTCTTGGCGTTGAGGTCGTCAAGCTGCTGCTTCTTCTTGCGGATCGTGTAGATCGCGGCACCGGCGACCATGGCGGCAGCGCACATGATACCGATGACAGTGAAGACCGTGGAGGTCGCACTGCCGCCCGAGGACTGCGTGTTGGCTTCCACGGCGCCACCAGTCGAGTTGGCGTCCGAGTCCGTGGTCGTACTAGTGGTGCTGGTGGAGCTCGTGCTCGTCACAGTCGTCGTCGTAGCGCTGAGCGCCGAGACGGAGTTGGTGGCGTTGGAGCCAGCGGCGTTGGCCGCAGCCTCCGCGGCGTGGTTGGTCGTGACCTTGCCAGCCGCGTAGCTGCTGCTGCCCGAAGTGGAGGCCAAGGAACCAGTGGTGGACGTGGTGGAGGAGGAGCCAGCCGTGCTGGCCGACGAAGCCGTCGAGGCGCTGGAGCTCGAGGGCGTCGTGGTCGTGGTCGTTGGCGTAGTGGTCGTCGAGCTCGAGCTAGTGGTGCTGCTGGACGTGCTGCTGCTGGTCGTGCTGCTGCTGCCGCCACTGCCGCCGGGGCAGAAGGTCACGACGAAGTTCGTTCCCGAGGGACACGCGTGGGTCTTGGTATCGTCCGATGGATACTGGTACGCGTCGCTGCAGCCGTCTGCGAGACACGTGAGCGCCGAGCACGAGCCGGAGCCCGTGTTGCTCGTGGGCGTGATGGAGATGGCCGTGTTGAAGCCCACGGTGCCCGTGAGCGTCTCGCAGGCGCTGAGACTCGTGCACGAGCCGGATCCAGGCGGGATGATACTGATGTCGTACCAGGGCTTGCCCGAGTCCGAGTCGATGGAGAACTCGGCCAGCGTGGCGGACGAGCTCACGCCGTTGCGGAAGATGCCGACGTAGCCGTTGGCCAGCGTACGCGTGACCGTGGCGCCGGCGGCCATGGACGTCGTGGCGCTGTTGTCGTAGAGACTCACGGTCTCGGAGCACGAGTTCTGGATCGTGACCGTGGTCGAGGCCTGAGCTTGCGAGGCCAGGAGCAGCGCCGAGATCGCGAGCACTGAGCGCATCATGATGAGACTAAGCAAAGAGGTAATCCCGGTTCCAATGCCGGAATTGAGTCTGCGATTGAAAGCGGATTTCAAAAGTGACCACAGGCCATTGAACTCGCGATAGCGCTGGAGCGGAGCTCTTTTCCCACATGGCACTTGATGCACATCACTTCCCTCGCCAACTTGATACGGCGTCATTTATGCAGCCTAGTATTTCGACCCGTCACGGTACTGTTGCGCTTCATGGGTTCAATGCAGGACTTTGTATCGGGAAGACGAGAAACTCGATGTCTCTCTCTGAGATGATCCCTGGGATTGATAGTGGCCCTTGCGAGAGTGGGAAGAGGAGGTCTCTCGCTAGACGCGACAGATCCTTCCTTCCTTGCGCTCCAAGCGTCAGTGCATTGCGGTAGAGGGAGGGAAACTCCGTGCCTTCCACGAGACTAATTTTTTGATCAGCGTTTGATACGGGGAGAAGAGATGCCTTGCACCCTCGCGAAAGTGATGGCTCGTGCACGATGAGACGGCAGAGCGACATGACGAAATGTGGACACGGGCGCCAATCAGCAGCACTGGTGGAGGGAGAGGCTAGGCTTTCTTGTTGAAGCAGGAGTCGCACATTACTCACTGCAAGGAAGGATGGAAGAAGGAACACAAGCCAGCCAGTCGGAACACAGCAACAAGCGCAAACACGAAGTGAAGTGAGCTTGACATTCAAGAACAGCAGAGAAACACAAACCACAATAGCGTCACTCATCTGCAACAAAAAGAACCCAGATCTGATGTACCTCGCAAAGGTGATGTAGAGCTACGCTTGCGTTACGGGATGTTTGTGCAGGTCATCTAGTCAGTCGCGTAGATTCGGAGCACCACGAACGCAATTGAGGCTCATTCATTCATGTCCAGTATCTGTCCAGGTTACTTTGACTGGTTACGGTGGATCCCACACACAGAGACCATGTCGCAAATCCGCATGATCACTGGAAGCATTCAGATCCATGTGGTCGAACTGAATATATCCGGTCCGGAAATACCTGTCTGATACGGTATCGGACCGGTATGATATGTTTCAGTGTGCTCGGCTACGTCGCCTGTGTCATCTGGTACACTGTACCATACAACTACCCATGGTAAACGGTAAACGGTAACCAAGTCTACCGCGCGCGTATCCCGCTTCGTACTTTGGCGGGAACCCTCCCATCCACAGAAAGCGAATCAACATGGCGACGAGTGTGCAGGAGAACCCCGAGGCGGTGGCGCGCATCCCGGAGCTCATCGTGGGCGACCGCAATGCGCGCGGCATCCCGTCCGCCATCTTCGTGGTGCGTAGGGCTCCATGTCCATGTAGTTTCCATTGTGAATGGCTTCATTGGCTCAACAGGGGGACTGACTCAATGGCAATACAGGAGAGCGTTGACACCTTCATGACGGGCGCTGGTATCCGCACGATCGAGCCGCTTGTGGGATCGCTGCAACAGCTGTACAGGTATAGAAGCCTTGATGCGTCTGATTGGGGAACCTATGCACATGCAGTGACTGATTGGGGGGCATCTGCAGCAAGTACAAGTTCATGGAGACGAGTCTGCAGAAGTCGCGCGATTCCTTCAAGCGCAAGGTCCCGGAGACGGAGAAGGACCTGGCGGCAATTAAGCACCTGATCGAGAAGCAGGAGGAAGGCGAGAGCATCAAGACGCGCTTCAATCTGGCCGACAACGTCTACGCCAAGGCTACAGTCGACTGCTCGGTCGGCAAAGTCTGCATCTGGCTCGGCGTACGTCTCGCTATATGTCGCTACTGCTTTGGCTTCCAGCGCATTTATTGACAGCATGCTTGTGGGTGGGTAATCAGGCCAACGTCATGGTGGAGTACTCGTACGATGAAGCACTGGAGCTGCTCGAGGCCAACAAGGCCACGGCCACGGAGCGCTTGGTACGTTGTCTTCTGAGCCATTAATGGAGCGCAAAACCAATGCAAAGGACTCATTTGCTACTTGATGCGTAGGCTCAAATCGACTCGGATCTGTCGTTCCTTCGCGACCAGATCATCACCACGGAAGTCAACATCGCGCGCATATTTAATCATGATGTTCGTCGTCGCCGACAGGAGACCGACAAGGCTCTCGCCGAAGAGCTGGAAGCCAAGTAAGCGCGCGCCCTGTGGAGTTGTAGATGCTGGCGATCGTTGCTCTGGTAGTGGGTCCAAGGTCCCTGCAGGAAGAGATAGATCCCCAGTGGATCTAAAGGATGTAAAAAAAGCCTTTTTTGCATCGCAAGCCGACGGCGTCTCTTCAGTTGTGCTGGTTCGTTTTCCATTCGTGCTTGCTGTTCTTGTTGGGGGTTTGTTTGCATCTATAGCCAGCCGAGCGGATCAGATACGAATGGAAATGGAGGAGCAAGCCGCTGTTGCTGCAGAATCCGATTGGGAATTGCGTCATGACGAGGCCAGCGGCGCATCGTTCTACTACAATGTGCGCACGGGCGAAGCCACGTGGGACGACCCTATCGCACTGCAGGCCACCAGTGATACGGGGCCTTTACAGCAGTGGACCGAAGCACAGGACGAAAACGGCCACGTTTATTACGTGAATCTGCAGACTATGGAGACGAGTTGGGAAGTGCCACAGACGATGGTAGTGGGGGCTACCAAAGAAGCGATCGCTCCAGTTAGCCCAGCGGTAGCAGCTCCTCTTGTGCGGCCGTCTACAGCAGAGCAAATGGATCGACTCAATCGGCTGCTCAGTGGTGATGATGATGACGAAGATGAAGATAATGGCGCTGCTAGTAATGAGCAGATCCACGGAGATGCAGACTTAGGGATCATTAACTCGGACAACGGTCTGGATGAAGATCAGCCACTCACTGAGCAGTCTGAGCAAAGCGAAGCGATTGCCCAAGCAATGCACGCAGATCAACCAGAGGACATGCCATGGATGATGTTCATCAACGAAGGTGATGGACTTCCATACTATTACAATCACCTCACAGGGGAATGCGTTTGGGAGCCACCAGAAGCCTTTGTACAATATCATGAACAACAAGAAGCGCACGAAGCTCTGGTTGCGCCATCAGGATTGATGGTCGAGATGGAGCCCATTGGGAGCAACTCCATTAATGACAGTGATTCCGCCGATATGAAAGACCAGGAAGTTGCACCCTCAGCCATTGAAGATGTGAACAACTTTGAAGAAAAAGTGCGTCGAGCGATTGATGCGGTTTCCAAGACCCCCGTGGGATCAAGTCGCCTGCTACTGGTAAGAACACCAACAGAGAGACTGTCGAGTCGTCCAGGCTCTCGCCCCGCTTCTGGTGACGGTAGCAGTCGAATCAGGCAAGCTTCAGTGGATTCAATTTCGGCTACAGCATCGACGAAACTGGACGTGATGGAGAATCCTTCACCTGAAACTGAATCCACGTCTGCTACTGCTCCTTCTGTGGAGGAGATAGAGCCTATTGAGTCAAGCTATGCGGTAACCAGTACGGACGAGGGACTTCCTGCCCTTGCTACATCAGAGGAAATGGTGGCGACGGATTTCGCGATCGCTGTTTTCGTGGAAGAAGCTGCTGTGGTCTTACAATGCCTCGTTCGATGCTTTCTGGCTCGCCACCGCGTACAACGGAAGCGCAGGGATCGTATGAGAGAAGCCCAAATCAAAGAACTGGACGAAGCTGTAAATCAATCGGAGCCTCATTCTTCGCCGGATGCCATTGATGCGGAGAAAGTGAGTGTTCTCCAGTACGAGGTACAACAAGCTGAAGATATTGCTGCTAGTGACGCTCTCGCTTCGTTTGAGCCTGAAACTGCATTGATTATTGAAGATATGTCGGTTCTACCTGTTGCAGTCGAGAATGATCCAACGGAAGCCGACGCAATGGAAAATGATCAAGTGCAAGAGATAAATTCTGGCGTATCGTTGGAAGATGACGATGCTGTAACAAATGATATGACGGAGGAGCTACAACCCGTTTCTGTTGGTATGGATGATGCACCCGATTCCCTAGTGGCCACCAGCATGGATCTACAATCAGAGGAGTCACCGCAGATAACTGATGAGACGAACGAAGCCAATGATTCGCTGGAGAATGCCAGCACTTCTGATAGCGAAGAGCTCAATGTTATAAATCGAATGGAGCCAGCAGCACTCATCTTGCAGTGTGCTGTGCGCTGCTTTGTCGCTCGTCATCGCGTTGCGCGTAAACGACAGGAACGAGAGCAATTAAACGTCATGAACGACTCAAAAGTCGATCCGCAATTTGAAAATATTGAAGTCATAGTTCCTGGTGTATCGTTGGCCCCAGATATTTCAATTCAAATCGAAAATAAGGATGATCCACTAGCGGTCTCAGTGACTAACCAAGACAAATTTGCAGCAGCCTTCAGCACCAGCTCAATGGAAGAAAAAACAGCCGGTGCAAACAATGATTCTGGTAGCCCCATCATTGACAACAACGATCCTGAATTCGCAATCGATCCTGAAATCACGACCACGGTTGATCCTGAAATCACGACTACGGTTGGTCTTGAAATCACGACTGCGGTTGACGAGTTATTGCCGCCTATGCCCGACAAAGAGGTTCGGCCATCCACTAGCACGAGCTCACCGCCCTCCAGAGCCAAGTCCAGAGACAGCACGAGAAGGCTCCCAAGCCAGGCACCCTTAACATATCTGGGCACGTCCAAGAAACCCAGTGTTCTTGATTTTTCTCAGTACTTTCCGCCACGTCCAAGACGCGCAACAGAAGCAAAGAACACACAAAAGCAAGAGACTTCCACTCCACATCAAATGACCGCAGGAATTCCACGCAAGAAAATTGATGATGACATCAATTTACAGTCAGCGGGAAACACTGCGGACGACAAAGTTGCCCTACGAGAACAACGCAAGCAAGAACGAGATTTATTGGTCGCTCAAAAGCGCGAAAAGTGGATAAAGGAGGTCGAAGAATATCGCGCGATCTATCAGAAGAGTGCTAATAAGTTGCAAGAAGAGCGTCAGAAGATCATTGAGGCTGCAGAGTCTGAGCGGAAACAGCAGTTGCGGTTACTCGAAAGTCGTTTATTAGCTAGAGATCTTGATACGGAGGCAAACCAAAGCCAAAGTATGTGGCATTCAGTCAAGAACGGCACGCCAAGTGTGTCATCCCTTGAACAGTTCAAAGCCGATCTGGACAAAGCTCTGGATTCCGCGACGTTCATTTCGACCATGAAACAGACTCGTTACGCCGAGCTTGTCGATCGAGAACACCGTTTGCAAACCGCTAGCGAAAGGCTAGACGCGCAATTGGAGCTGATCGATGTGTATTTGGTGACGGACGACCCAGAGATTACTGCGCCATTGAAGAGCTTCCAGGCGAAATACGCCAAAGCCTTGCGAAAGAAGCAGCAGGATACGCGACGTGCGTTGAGGTTTTGGCAAGCAAGGATCGATGAATACCCACACAGTGTGTCTGATGAAGACGATCGAATTTTACCAGAGGAAGAGGCGAAATACTCATGGCAGCATCGAATCAATACTCACTGGAAGAACCTGCCGTCTGACAACCAGCGCAATCACGTTATTCATGATCTGCGCTTTGCTAGCGGAGATTCGCTGCTGCATTTTGTGGTCTGGAAAGGGTGGGACGCTCACGTGGCGCACTTAATCTCGCTGGGCTGGGATGTAAACGCGGTGGACAATAGTGTGAGCCGTTGGACCCCTCTGCATGAAGCGTGTCGTGCAGGCCACGTTGACATTTGCACGCGCTTGCTCAGTGCTGGAGCCCGCCTGGATGTAGTGGACACCATGGGTGATTCGCCTTTGCACGCTGCCTGTCGTCTTGGTTGGCTGCGAGTCGTTCACACACTCTTAGCCGCTGCAGAACCCACAGAAATCCGTACCGAACGAAGCCACACGGCTCGAAGCAACACGAGCGAGAAGGTTGATGCACTAACCACGTCAGCTTCAATGCAGTGCTCTTTGTCAGAATTCTACTATTTGCGAAATAGGAAGCATCGACGCGCGATCGATCTCACTAAGAAGCAATCACTTCGTGAGTATTTGGAAGGTACGTTGGCCATTTAATGGGCTTCCTGTCTCCAAATGCTGATATGATAATTCCTTTGCTCCAGAGTATTCGAAGAATCTGGTTGACACATCAGAACACGCTCATAAAACACGTCGGCACACTAGACGAGCTACGCACCATCCGACTCGGTAGAAGGCACAAGCCTTCTCTATTATTCAACTTTTCAGGAATTCGACACCCGAAGTTTAGCCCTCTATCTATTTGTTTTGGCTATTTTATTGGAATCCACCTACTGGATCTTTGCACTTCTAGACTTGGCGCGCGACAGATGGCAGAGTCGAATTTGTTCGCGATTGGCGTACTGGGCGATCTGCTGGCCCATGGCTTGCAGCGCCTCGGTGGTCACATCAACGTACTCGATCTCAAACTGCTCGAGCTGGTCCAGGAACGCCTGGAACGTGGTCTGGTTGCGGATGGTCGACGCGAAGATCGCCACGCGCTGTCGCTCACTGGGCATGTCCATGAACACGTGCAGCACCCGCACGAGCGATGGAAAAACTACGACGTCGTAAACGCAATCACCGGCGAGCAAGATGTCTGGCAGCAACATGTCGCCCTGTTCGGATGGCTGCCAGGTGTCCCAATCTAAAGTCACGACGTCCACAGGGCAACGGTACTTCTTGCTGTTGATCTCGACGTTGTATCGCAGGTTCTGCATCACATTGGGCGCGTAATCGCTGAGCAAAACGTGGCGAGGACGCGTGCAGGCCGCTAATACAAGTCCTGTAAAGCCCACGCCCGCGCCCAGCTCCAGCACGCAGCGGTCGCGGAAGAGCTCTGGGTACGCCAAGATGTACTCGGCCAGGAACCACCCAGCCTCCCAGATCTTGAGCCCGACTTCGTTGAAAACACCAGTGACGCGGCAGGTCACAACGGTCTCCGTACTGGACTCCTCGCTGTCGTGGACGCTGTAGGAGACGTGGTGCAGAACATCCGACTGGAGCGAGTCGCTCATTTGCGAATGCAAGAGGAGGGTCATGAGTTCACCCGCGAGGTCGTCGTCCACATCAGCTCCAATGGCTTCGAGCTCTAAAGCAGTGTAATTGTGAATGGCAGTAATGACACACAATAGCCAACACCAAGTGCTTACCTGCGAGGTACGCCTTGAGCAAGCGGTACGTGTAGCGCTCTTCCGGCGGATACTGGTCGCACACAGAGTCATGCACCACTTGCTCCATGAAGGCCGCCTGCGATACGTACGCACTTCCAATTAGCCATTACCATTCAAATTTCCAGCATTTATGGCCAGAAGACTGGCACTGACCTGGAACTCAAGCGAGCTCCAGTGCAGCGACTCGCTCTGGAACTGCAGCTTCATGGCCTCAATGAGCTGCTTGGCTGGCTCCATGGCGCGATAGGCCAGCAGCAGCGGCTGCAGAGTCCGCCCATGCTGCGCCAGTGCTTGATGCGTGTCAACCATGCTGCTCTTCCGACTTGTTCGCCCTTTCAAATCGTATACCAAGATACAGAGGCTATCAATATTCGCAGGTAATTTCAGTACAGGACTGAAAATTTGAAAATTTAGGATAATGGATAATTCTGAGGCTAAAATCACGATATTCCTTGTCACATGCAATACCCTCTTAAAATCGATCACTGGACAGTTTCTGGAATGAGTGGCCCAAATCCCGAGCTCAAGAGGCTCGGGATCTGAACCGAGAGGCTCATCTTTAGATTCGCTCCAAAGTCATCATGCCGCTCGACACCACCAAGTTCACGCTCGTGCAGACCGCCAAGTACTCGGTGCTCCACCCTATCAAGGGCACGAAGCCCATGAAGCCGCTGGCTGCTGCCAAGCCGGCTGCCAAGGCCGCCGCCCCCGCCGCCAAGGCCCCGGCCAGCCCCAAGAAGGCTGCCGCCCCGGCCAAGAAGGTCGAGGAGGAGGACGATGACGATGACCTCTTCGGCGACGACGACGATGAGGAGGAGGACGAGGCCGCCAAGGCCGCCGCCGCCAAGCGTGCCGAGGCCGCCAAGGCTTCCAAGAAGGAGAAGAAGAAGGTCATCGAGCGCTCGCAGGTTGTGATTGAGGTCAAGCCGTGGGAGGCCGAGACCGACCTTGAGGCTCTGGCCATCAAGATCAAGGCCGTCGAGATCGAAGGTCTGAGCTGGGGCGAGGGCCACAAGCTGGTGCCCGTCGCCTTCGGCATCAAGAAGCTGCTGGTGCAGTGCATCATTATCGATGACCTGGTGCTGCTTGACGACATCACGGAAGCCATCGAGCAGTTCGAGGACGACGTGCAGTCGGTCGATGTCGCCTCCATGAACAAGATGTAAATTGCCTAAACAGCACATCCTAAAATTCACATTTTACTAAGTTGCCGTATGCTTTATCCACAAAACTCCCTATTGTACCCATGTCATTTAGACAACATTTGTGCGAATGCCTACATGCATACCGGTTCAGCTGGGAAAGTACCGGTATGATCTCTCGCTGTAGTATTTCGCGAGGTACGGTACACGTCACCGGGTTGGGCATTTTGGTCAGAAGAAAAAAAACGGATCAGAGGGAAGCGATCGATCATCGGCCGCTCTCGTTCTGTGTCTTTTTGTACGTCTATCGGAAGGCCGCGTCGTGTGTGTGCACACCACCGGAACAGAGGAGTCTGCGCGCTATCGAAGCGTGTACTGATCGCCTGATTTCGCTCACTGGAAGCGCGTTGAAACGCCATGGACAAGCTACGCGGTGATGAGAGCATGGAAGGCCAGGTGGTGGAGCTCACCGAGGCGGAACAGGCGCAGCATCAACTGCAGATGGAGCAGCAGCTCAAGTCCTTCTGGGCCAAGCAGCTGGTAGAGGTATGGTCACGCTTCAAGCACAAACGCTTGCTGGATTGCGAGGTGACTGACCCATTAGCCCGTTGTTCTTGGTTCATTGAATAGATGGAGCAATTGGAAGTGGGCAGTGAACAGGGTGCGTTGATATGCGCTTTAGCACGACCCAACGCATGCAGCTGACGCAGGTATCGCCTCTCTTGTAATACAGATTTCAAGAACCACAACGACCTGCCGCTGGCCCGCATCAAGCGCATCATGAAGTCGGACGAGGACGTGCGCATGATCAGTGCCGAGGCGCCCGTGCTGTTCGCCAAGGCGTGCGAGATGTTCATCCTGGAGCTCACGCTGCGCTCGTGGGGCTACTCGGAGAAGAACAAGCGGCGGACGCTGCAGAAGGAGGACATCCAGACCGCCATTAGAAACACCGACATCTTCGACTTCCTCGTGGACGTTATCAACTAAATGGAGGCCTCGTGAGTTCCTGCTCTCCCGTCTTCCTCTTGGCTGTACAAGTCCGATTACGATCCAGTCCACTACGCTTGCATGGCCGAACGATAGCCATGAACTGCATGCTGAACTGAATCATCAAGGGTGGGATCTGGAGGGAGGACGCGTTTTCCCGTCAATCCAGAAACGCCTCGATAGATACCATACAGATACCGAGAGCGATAACGAGAGAGAGACTGTAAAGAATCACAATTAGGCTTGCAATACTCTGTTCATGGCATGAATGACGTGAATCTCTTGCATACGCATGACCAGCGTGAGCCGAAAGAGTGACCTAATATAGCGTGGTACGACCTTATAACTTAGTGTGCATCACACTACTGTCCACTACAACTGCTGGCTGGGCGCATCGCTTGGAGTGACGAGCAGCTCAGCAGGCCTTCCTTGAGCATGAGCGCGACGATCGAGTGCACGAGCTGCGGCGCCGTGGGCGAGTCCAACTTCAGCACCAACTACTTCGGAGAGCTCGTGTGCGAGTTGTGCGGCACGCAGAGCTTCCTGCAGGCGCGCAATGAGACGCAGGACATGGAGGACACGACCATGGCGCCGTCGCGCGCCGGCACCATGAAAGTGATCTACAAGCGCAAGAAGCGGAAGCGGGACGGAGAGGACGAGGACGAGCGCGGCCGGTTCGGCGTGCTGCGCCAAGAGAGCGACATCTCGCTGGTCGACTGTCTGCGCGCCACGCAGGCGATTCTGGACGTGCAGACGCGCGCGCTGATCGACAAGTGCGGGTTCCCGGACGAGTACAGCGACGCCGTGAAGAAGATCTGGTTCCTGCTGCTGGACATGTGGCCCCACAAGAGCAGCCGTCCGCTTCTGCGCTGCTTCACGCAGTTCCTCATGCCGCGGAACCGCGTGGCGCGCGCTCTGGATCCGGCGGTCACGCGAGACGTGCTGGAGCAATGGGACAACGACCGCGAGATGGAGAAGAAGCAGGAAGAGGAGCAAGAGGAGAAGAAGACTGAGGATAATGAAGACGATGACGAGGAGAAGGAGGAGGAAGACGAGGACGCTGATGGGAAGAACGCCCAAGCCCAAGAGGAAGAAGACGACGATGATTCAGAGACGGAGGATGAAGAGCCCAAGACGTCAAAGAAGCGGGGCAAGCGTCGCAAGAAGCAGCAAAAGAAGCCAAAGAAGAAACTGGTGCATTCGGAATTCAAAAAGAAGAAGCAGCTGCCGTGGCGTCAGAAGCAGAGTCTGGACCACTTCTCGGTCGTAGATCTGGTCGGCATTCTAGTGCTCGCGGCGCGCATGCTGAATCTGGGCGTCGTGCCGAACGACTTCACGCACTGGATCAGGTGTGGTGTGCTGCCATTCCACAATCTCGTGGCCTCGTGCTGCACGCCAGAGCTACAGGAATCCATCGCCGACGTGGCCTACTTCTTCGATCTGGGGCTCGCGGACAACATGATCTCGACCGCGCACATCGCGCTTCGAGCGCAGAACCTGCGCTATCAGCTGGAGATCGAGCTGCCGCCTCTGAACGCGTCGCTCGTGGCCTACAACGTGTGCCAGAGCCTCGGGTTCCCGCCCCAAGTGTTCCGCAACTTCCAGTGGATCGCGGCCAATTGCAATTCCACGGGCAAGTACTTGGAGATGCCGCTCCTGCAGAAGCAGATGAACATCCGCTCCAACATGAAGGTCAAGCGCTGGAAGCAGATAGAATCGTCCGTCGACATCATCGCGCATCTCACGGTCGCAGTGCGAATGTGCCCCAACTGGCACGAGTGGATATACGAGCGAGCGACCACTTCGCTCACAGAGCCGCCGTATGCTGAGAACGCGGTGCGAGGACTCCCGCGTCGAGATCTCAGCGCGTTTGTGGACTTCTGCGAAGACGTGCTCGAGGGAAAACACGAGTACTCGAGTCTGCCTGTGGGATTTGATGAGCATGTGCACAATCTACGCGACCATGACGCCACGCGAGCGAACGAGTATGGCCATGAGGCCGAAATGCCCAAGCTGCTCGCGTATCCAGCGATCCACGAGAACGGAGTCTGCGTCGAAATGGACGAGAACGCGATCGAGAGCCGACTGGAGAAGATCAAGCAAGCCGGCCAGAGCTTGAAAGCCGAGCCGACCGAGAATCAGGCTTCCAATGGTGCTGCGAATGAAGAGGATCACGACTCGCTCGGCGGCGAGGACATGTACTTCTACCCGTTTTATACGGCGATTGCGCGCTCGTGCATGCACGCAGCGTACGAGACCGTGCTGGAGTTGCTCTGTGGGTACATGAACACGCCCATGGCCGCTGTGCTGCCCGTGATTTTCAAGCTGGACCGGAAGATCGAACGCCTGTGCACGTTCTTCGAGCACCACGACTCGAACACGTTCCAGTACAAGTGGACGAAACGCGATGCTCAAGAAGCGGCCGAACTGGAGGAAGAAGAGCTGGTAGAATAGCCAGGCGGATCAATGGGATGATGGGATCCAGAGTTCAAAGCGACGCGCCCGTTGAGGTTGAAGAGTCGGCAGGATTCCTCATATTTGAGGAAGGCGAGGAGATCGATCGTATAGAGAACTCTTGATAGGATGACGACGTGCGCGCAGGCCATCAAAGCATGGGTACTTCATTCATCCAGGACCCGCTGGCTTCTACGCACGTCTGACGAGATCTCGTGATGCAGGAAGCCAAGAACTCAGCCTCGGCTGAAGAATCGCCAGTGATCAAGCTCTATTGCCAGATGCCGCCCATCGCCAAGCTGGATAACTCGCTCAATACGCTCAAGTCGTGCGAGTAAGCCTGCCTTGAGTCTTTGCTAGCACCATCTCTGCTAACATCTTTTGATAGACACCTCTCACTGTCCACGAACTGCATCGATCGTCTCATCCCGCTCTCGGGCATGAAGAAGCTGCGCATTCTGTCGCTCGGACGGAACCAGATCAAGAAGATCGAGAAGCTGGACGACGTGTCCGACACGCTCGAGGAGCTGTGGCTGTCGTACAACGTGATCGCGACGCTGGACGGTCTCTCGGGGCTCACGAACCTCACGACGCTGTACCTGTCCAACAACCTCATAAAGAGCTGGGACGAGCTGGATAAGCTGGCCAACCTGCCGAATCTGCGCGACGTGCTGTTTGTGGGCAACCCGATCTACGAGAACCTGAGCAAGGAAGACGCGCGTCTGAACGTGCTCAAGCGCATTCCCAAGGTCGCCAAGATTGACGGCGACATGGTCAAACAGACGGAACGCGACGCAGCATTAGGCCAATAGAGCCACGTGAGGATTAGCAACCAATTTCATTGTTTTTCTGTTGATTTCTGCACGTCACCTGATACAAAATCGTCTCGCTCTACTCACTTCTGGCCCTTGAGGAACTGCAGGATGTAGCTGAAGTCCTTGTTGCCGTTGCCCGTGTTGACCATCATGTTGTACAGCTGGTGCACCTGGTACGTGAGCGGCAGCGTGACTTCGGCCGACTTGGCGCAGTCCACGGCCAGGCCGAGGTCCTTGCGGATGAGCTTGCACACGAAGCCGCCCTTGTAGTCGTTCGAGGCCGGCACGTTGGGCAGCAGGCCCGGGTACGGATGGTTCACTTTGGAGGACCAGCACTCGGACGTCGACGTGTTCATGATGCTGTTGGAAGAATAGCAGCGTTAGAATGGCGCCATTACTAGGCGATTAGCAGAGATGGACGTACTTTTGGAGAATCTTGGGGTCGATGCCCAAGGTCACGCCCAGGTTCATGGCCTCAGCGACCGACGCCATCTGAATGCCGAGCGCCAGGTTGTTGCAGATCTTGGCCACTTGGCCAGTCGCTACGCACACAGAGAGTGATTAGAATCATGCAACACCTCTCCACTCATTCAGCACACTTACAGCTGCCTCCGCAGTGCACGATGTTGCGGCCCATGCCCTCGAGCAGCGGCTTGACGCGCTCATACTCCTCGACTTCGCCGCCGACCATGAAGGTGAGCGTGGCGTTCTCGGCACCCATGATGCCGCCGGACACGGGAGCGTCCACGAACGTGGCGTTGTACTTGGTGTGCACTTGCTCCGAGAGCTGCTTGGTGAAGATCGGGTCGATCGTGCTCGAGTCGATGAACAAGTGGTCCGGGCGGATGGCCTCGTGGAACCCGTCCTTGCCGAAGTACACGCTCTCGACCACGGCCGTGGACGGCAGCATGGTGAGCACGCTGCCGCAGCGCTCGGCGATCTCGTGCGGCGTGCTCGCGGCCTGCGCACCCTTGGCCACGAGCGCCTGTACCTGCTTGGCGTCCGGGTCGCACACGACCACTTGGTGGCCGTTCTTCATGAGGTTCGTGGCCATGTGGTTGCCCATCTGGCCCACGCCCACGATGCCCACGGGCCGCGCGGCGGCGGCGCTGAACTGGCGCAGCGCGGCGCCAGGGCGGAGGAGGACGACGGACGTGCGCAGCATCGGGCGGATTCGGATGTGGGCAGCTACGTACGCCAGAACGAGACCCATGTACCGTAGGAAGGGAACGTGCCCCACGAGGCAAGTGAAACTTACCGGTAACTTACGCCTGCTATTGTTTAGGGGTGCGATGGTGGAGGGAAGATTCCCGTAAATTACGTGAATGCTTTTCCATGGCTTGAGTGAACTTCAAGTTCAACCTTGGTTGGGTTCACCTTCGCACGACATTCCCGCGCGTTAGTGACGCTGATCCAGCTGAAACGCAATGGAAGATGATGTCAGCAAGATGCTAACATCAACGCTCTGTGATCACGACGGTGTGGGGACGCGTGATCATCTGGGCTATTACGCTCACTAGTATCTTCAATGAGGTCTGGAGATCCAGGTGCATTGCTTTTGCATAAGTGTTCGACCTGTAGGTGACTCCTTTGCATACTGACATCAATCGACGATGCTGATGTTCCTCAACAGTTGTTGCTGAAGCGCAACCGGCTGTAGTGCGCCTCTTTACAGCACGCTGGCGGATGAAGTGCTATTATAGTCGATCCATAGATGCAATCGGAAACTCTGGCAATGCAGAATCCCAGCAACTGTATTTCAGCTGATAACAACGAGAATGAATGGCCAACGATACTTTGGCATTGATGACTCCGCTAAGCCTTAAAGGCGAAAGAGCGTTGAGCTTAAAGCGTGGGATAAAGCTGAAGTATGCAGCGACTAGCTTGGACAAGTAGACTGCTACTTACCTCCAGCTCAGTCGTACTTGATGTAAAAGTACTGCACGGCGACGTCCTCGCCAGCGTCAATCACCGGTTGAAACTGCACGATCGCGTCCACGCGCTCCTTGATCTCCGGCGTGATCTTGGCCACGAACTCGTGCGCCTTGAGCGTCTCCCGCAGCTGCGCGACGTTCGTGGCGCCGACCATGACGGTCGACACGTTCTGGTTCGAGGCGCACCAGGCGATGGCGAACTGAGCCATGCTAGCGCCGATTTCTTCGGCGATCTTGGCCAGCGCCACGATCTTGGGCACCTTGGCGTCAAGGCCAGCCTTGTAATAGCCGCTGTAGCGGGGATCGTCCAGGCGAGAGCCTTCGGGGATGCCGTTGAGGTACTTGTTGGTGAGCACGCCGCCGAACAGTGGCGAGTACGTCGTGAGACCGAGCTTGTACTTCTGTAATAGTTGAGAGCATGCCCATGTGTTAGTCTCGAGGCCTATCAGAGGTTGAATCAGCAATAGTGAAGCCCAGCATACCTTGTACAGGTCGACGTGGTTGTACTCGACACGCGAGCGCTCCAGAAGATGGTACAGCGGCTGCTCCACAATCTAAAACACACAACCCAAGCATCAGATATGGCCAATAAGAGACATTGACATGAGGAAACGATAGCATACCGGACGGATCAAACCCAGACGATCAGCCACATCGCAGGCCTGCGAGATCTCAAGCGACGTCCATTCGCTCGTGCCCCAGTAGAACGCCCAGCCTTGCTCGATCACGTAGTTCATGGCGCGCACGGACTCTTCCATAGGCGTCCGGGGGTCCGGACGGTGGCAGAAGACCACGTCCACGTAGTCCTGGCCGATGCGCTGGAGCGAAGCCTTCATTCCCTCCACGATCTTCTTGCGCGAGAGTCCCTGGCGGTTCGGTCGGTTGTTGGTGCCGAAGAAGAGCTTGGTGGTGATGACCAGGTCCTCGCGCTCCCACACGCCTTCGCTGATGCCTCGCTTGATGGCGTCGCCCATCATGGTCTCCGCCAGGCCCATTCCGTAGAACTCGGCGTTGTCGAAGAAGTTGACGCCAAGCTTGTAGGCCTCCACCATGAGCGCGTACGCCATGTCCTGATCCACCTTCTTGCCGTCGAACGACATGGTTCCGAGCGAGAGCGTGGACACGAGCAGACCAGAGTCTCCCAGGTAGCGGTACTTCATGGAGCGGTCGGGCGTGACGGTGGTGGTGGCCATGGTGGTTGGTGTTTAGCTGTTGGATGCAGGAAGCAAATGCGGATATGATCTCCAGTGTGTTGGCTTTGGTCCTTCATAGACTTGGGTTTACATGATTTCAGATTCCTGTAAACACGAGGCAGAGTGATGGTCCTTCAAGATGCATAATCATTTCAAATCATGCGTGAACTGGCAACTTTCAAGCTCTGGTCAGCCGATGCGTCTCCTCATGGAGCTTCTTCTGTAATAAACAAACATCTAAGCTCACATAATTCAGCATCAAGCATCATAGAGACCTTAAACGTACCCGCATACTCGAGCGCAGAGCGTGCAGCTGGATCTTCTTCTTGTCGATCGTTGAGATGCCTGCATGACTCAGTGGCGATGAGTTGGACTCGGCACTCAGCATGTCATTGCTGGAATCACAGAGAGGCGCTAAGATCTCGTGGTCACTTGCAGATCTCGCGTGAACATCGGCGTCCCAGGGCTTGTACTCGTCCGGAGACAGATCTTCTGGGTCCTCGTCTGCTGCTCGTGGCTTTGAAGGCTGTTGCCGAGCATGGATAGAGGACTTTGCTCGTCTGTTTCTACGGTCAGAGTGATCAAGCGATGTTGCACTGCGTGGCTTGGTTGGCTTGTGGATCGAATTGCGAGTCTCTGGAGCATCAGGAGCTGCCTGAGAAATGGGGCTCCTGCTTTCATCCTCTCGTTTTGGCTCAGAGACTGGAACAACCTCATCGGACAATCCGAAATGCACTGAAGTGTCGATCACCACACGCGCGATCGGATGTGTAGAGCGCACGAGAATGTGGATCCAATGACCGTAAAGCTACGCAGGCTCGGAGTCTGAGATCAGTGACTTAGAGAAAGGAAGAAGGTATTGAACTTACATCTCGTGGCTGAGCCACATGCGCAAACGACGTGGTCGGGTTGAAAAATCTCGAGTTGTCGTTATTCTGCTCCTTCGCTGGGAAGAGCAGACAGTTTTCGTGGTCCACCTGCCAATTCAAGCAGAAATTAGTGCTTTATCATATCTGAGACCAACTGATTTCGTACACTGAGGTCGTCAAAGTCCACTGAAGGACGCTGGGAGATCGAAACATCCGTGAATGTCACGTGAAAGTGCCAGTCGACAAGACTCAGCGGGTGCTCCAATCGAACTTCCAAGTAATAGAAGGAAGGGTCATCGATTTTGGCTGTCGCAGGGGTCGACAGAGGTAGATTGTTCGACTGCTGCTGCTGTTGGGGCGTGTAGGTAGCGTTTTCACCGGAGAAGAGCGATTCCATGGAGCTTGGACGCAGCGAGAGGCTCTGAATTTCCTCCAAGACTGAAGAACCTGGTCCAGACGGCTGGTTCTGCTTGTCAGGGGTTACTGTCGGCCGTTTACGACGTGGTGGTAGTTGGTTCCCATTGGTAGATGATGGAGCGAACCAGTTTTTAAGACGTCGAGGACGACCATTTTGATCAGGACAAGGCAATTGCGTCATTTGCGCTCTGCTACCTCGTAGCAAATGATTGGAATTAGTGGCATCGGCAGATTGACAACGCTCAACAGCCGCTGGTCGCTCTTGCAATGGCTGACTGCGTTGTCGAGTGCGTCGCTCAGGTTTTGGTGAGTTGTTGTTGCTGCTAACTTGAGATGATTTACACTCTGACGCTGTAACAATATATCACTGACTGAGGTTAAAAGAGTTTGAGATAGACGCTCACGTACCAAGAGATCCATGCGGATCTATCGCTGGATCAGGAAAGGTACTGACCGAAGCTTCCTCCTCGCTGGGAATGTTTCCATCGTGGTCTCGCATCAAAGTGGAGGGAAACGTCTGGATAAGCAGAGCTAGTAAGGTGCCAGTGACGACTCAAATATGCTCAATTTGCTCTTGCTTACCTGCTTCCCGATTTCGTGGCCTGGATCACGATAACGTGTGTCAATCTGGATCGCTGCCTCGATTTCCTACGCATCAGCACGTTCTACACGGTCAATCTCCAGCCATTAAGTTGCAGTCACCTTCGGTCTCCGTACATTCCAAGTGTCTTCTAAGATTTGCTGCGCACGCTGTTGCTTTGGATCGATCCATCCCAGACCAAACCCAGAGCGGTCATTCCCTGACTGGCATCTGGGTGCTTTCGCTGAGCCCTTTCTAGTGGTCTGGGGTCCTGTGACTGAGGTAAGCAATGGTTGGGAAGCCGGACCAGTGGCTTCGCGTTTGGAATTTATGTGATGCAGCTGCTTTTGCTGCTGGCCGTAGACCAACTCGCGCAAGTGGTCGGACGAGGCCACTTTGGACTTGGTCAGCAGTCGCACTGTTCGGTCAAGGGCCTGGAATTTGGCCTCAATGATGCTGGACGACATGCTGGCAAAGGCAGCAGGCAGCTTCCTCTGTAGCCTAAGCAACCCAATCGCCTCACCAGTACGTTCGTGTCGGAGTAGCTTGGTCTGTGCATCCAGTGGTTGGGGCTGGAAATAGACAAACCCAAAGATAGCTTCATGATGTTGAAGTTCATGGGTTTGGAATCTCCTCGCTAAAGGATTCGTTCTCTTGGCGCAGGATCTATAAACTAGAGGTGGGAATCCGCATCATCGAATACAGGCGTCAATTTGAAGTTGACCATATATGCATTTCGTCCAATCAAATCTCACCTTGATGTCCTATGGACAATCACTCTGCTTCCTGTTTACAGGAATTCAATTCCTGTAATCCCATGTCTGGCCATTGGGAAAATGAAAGCCTCCAGAGTTCACATTCGCATTTGCTCCCTCCATCCAAGAGCTCAAGATCAACAACCAACACCAACCGCTGCCATTAACATGACCACTACTACCATTACGCCCGACCGCTCCATGAAGTACCGCTACCTGGGAGACTCCGGTCTGCTCGTGTCCACGCTCTCGTTCGGCTGCATGTCGTTTGACGGCAAGAAGGTGGACCAGGACATGGCGTACGCGCTCATGGTGGAGGCCTACAAGCACGGCATCAACTACTTTGACAACGCTGAGCTCTACAGCTTTGGCCTGGCTGAGACCATGATGGGCGACGTCATCAAGCGAGGCATCAGCGAAGGCGTGTGGGAGCGAGAGGACTTGGTCATCAGCACCAAGCTCTTCTTCGGCACCAACAACGGACCGAACCGCCAGGGACTCTCGCGCAAGCACACCATCGAGGGAATGAAGGCTTCGCTCCAGCGCATCGACCAGGACTACGTGGACGTGGTCTTCTGCCACCGTCCGGACGCCAAGACCCCCATAGAAGAGACGGTGCGCGCTATGAACTACGTGATCGAACAAGGCTGGGCGTTCTACTGGGGCACGAGCGACTGGACGTCGCACGAGATCTCGCAGGCCTGCGACATCGCTAATCGTCTGGGTCTGATCCGACCGGTACGCTGTCATAGTCACTTTCATCAGCTTCTTGGAGACGAACTAACTGACCTAATGCTGTTGCAGGTTGTGGAGCAGCCCATGTACCACCTTCTCGAGCGCTCGCGTGTGGACTATGACTACATCGACCTGTACAAGGTATGTAGCCTCCCTGCCCAATGCGTGAAGCGCCACTGACGCATACAGTAATCACTATTCCATTGCAGAAGTACAAGCTCGGTCTCACGACGTACTCGCCGCTCTGTGGTGGCATGCTCACGGGCAAGTACCTCAACGACATCCCCGAAGGAACGCGCTTGGCTGATCCCTTCTACAGAGACTTCTTCATGGCGGGATTCGATGCCAAGGTGCCCAAGATCATCGCATTGGCCAAGATCGCCGAAGAGATCGGCGCCAGCATGGCCCAGTTCGCCATCGCCTGGTGCGCCTCCAACCAGAACGTGTCGACCGTCATGGTCGGCGCCACGAACGTCGCGCAGCTGCTGGAGACGATCAAAGCGCACGAGTTCGTGGCCAAGATCACGTCCGAGATCAAGGAGCGCGTGGACGCGATCGTGCAATTCCAGCCAACGATGCACGCTGGCTTGGACCCCTCGGTGGCGATGGTTATCGTTTCGTACGACTGACTCGCAACGCAGCAATCTTAAGCGTTTCAGTTGGATCGCTTTCTTTGAACCCTTTGACAAATTCACTCCCAGCATAAAGGCTGTCAACATTGGTTCTATGCCTTGTCTTGAGTATCAGACGGTCCAATCGCTTCCATCGCTACAGGAAAGTACTAGTTGTGTCGCTGTGTATTCATCTCTATTATAAATGTCGGAACAAATCGAGAATGCTTTACTGCGAGAACTGTACGCCGAGACTCCAGGCAATGAACGCATACACGTCCGAGGCTTCACTGATCAGCTTGCTCGTCGGCCGACCGCCGCCGTGGCCAGCCTTCGTCTCGATCCGGATCACAAGCGGGTTCGGCTGCTTGGCCAGTTGATACTGCAGCTCCGATATGTACTTGTACGAGTGCAAAGGCACCACACGATCATCGTGGTCGCCAGTCGTGAGCAGAACCGCCGGGAAACCGCTTGGCGATAGGTGCTTGATCGCATCACTGTCGTCGCTGGGCACGTTGTGCACGGGCGAATACTTGCGCAAGTACTGGAATTCCGCTTCCACGTCCGGGTCGCCGTAGTCCGAGCGCCAGGAGTGACCGCCTGTGAACTTGTGGAACCGCAGCATGTCCAGCACGCCCACAGCGCTCACAGCACAGCGGAAGAGGTCAGGTCGCTGGTTCACGCTGGCTGCGACCAGCAGACCGCCGTTCGAGCCGCCCTGAATGGCGATCCTGGCCGGGTTCGTGTACCCTTCCTGGATGAGAAACTCGGCCGCTGCCGCAAAGTCGTCGAACACGTTCTGCTTTCTGTCGAGAATGCCTCCTTCGTGCCACTGCTTGCCGTACTCGCCGCCGCCGCGGAGGTTGGGCAGAGCAAGCACTCCGCCAAAGTGCTGCACGAACACGAGCTGCGCCACGTCGAACGCCGGCGTGAGCGAGACGTTGAAGCCACCGTAGCCTGAGAGATACGTCGGCAGCTGGCCGTTCAATGGCAGATCCTTGTGCTTGACAATGAACATGGGCACTTTGGTGCCGTCCTTGGATGGGTAGAACACCTGCTTGGCCTCGTACAGACTGGCGTCAAAGTCCTTGATCTGGGTCTCACGGAAGAGCGTGCTCTTGGGAGCAGCCTGTGAATTGCTCAGATCGACGCGGTAGATCGAGCCGGGATGCAGAAATGAGACGAACTTGTAGAAGAACTCGAAGTCGCAGCGCTTGCTGGCAAGACTGACCGTGCCGACACTCGGCAGCTCGATCTCGTACTGGAAAGCGCCCTGCAGATTGTACACATACAGCACATTGCGTACGTCCTTGAGGAGTTGCAGCACGAGGAGGTTTTGCGCTACCGGGTGGGCATTCTGCAGCACGATATGGTCCTTCTGCTCGGCCACAACTTCGTCCCACATAGTCACACCCAAGAATTTGAACGAGGCGAGATCAGTGCGCACGACACGTCTGCGTGGAGCGTCCAGATTGGTCTCGAAGTAATACTGGTCGCCGTCGTTCATCACGTAGTGGAAAGCCGCCTCCATTTCGTCCACAAGCTTGAGCACCGGAATGAACTGCGCCTCTCCAGTCACCGCAGCCTTGCGGTATGCGTGGAAATCGGACAAATCGGCCAGGTGGATCTTTTTGGCACTCGTGCAGCTATCGTGGAGCGTGATGATGAGGTACTTGCCGTCGCCCGACACTTGAGCCGTGACTGCGTAGTCTGGATCGGCTGGATAGGCGTACACAAGCGTATCCTGCGTCTGCGGCGTGTTGATTTTGTGGTACCAGAGCTGGTGGTTTCTGTTCGAAGAGGTTTCCGTGCCACGCTTGGTGTCCTCGCTATCGTGAGCGTCAGCTGAAAGGCTCTCCGGTGGCGGGTAACGCGAGTAGAAGAATCCCTTGTCATCGTGCATCCATGCGATTCGGCTGTACTTGACCCACTCAACGGCATCGTCGAGCACGTGGCAGTCGTCGTGCACAGCCATCACCTTGATGGTCATCCAGTCGGAGCCGCTGCGTGCAACGCCATGGGCGAAGTACAGTTTGTCATCGCCTTGCTTAGCCTCCGAGAACGCGTTTGCCGCGAGAGCGGTCGTGCCGTCAGTCGACAGCAGATTCGGATCCAGCATCACGCGAGGCTCACTGGTGAGCGAGTCCTGGGTGTACAGCACCGACTGGTTCTGCAGGCCGTCGTTCTTGGAGAAGACGTATTTGCCACCGTGCTTGGCCGGACACGTGTACTTCTCGTAGTCGAAGAGCTCCGTCATGCGCGTCTTGATCTCGCTCACGTACGGGATCTGCTGGAACAGCTCGTGGGTCGTGGAGTTCTGCGCCTGGACAAAGGCCTTGGTCTCGTCGCTTTCCGGGTCTTCCAGCCAGCGGTACGGGTCTGCGACCGCCGAGCCGTGCAGCTCTTCGACGAAATCGCTGCGGCGCACAGCCGGATACGTGAAGCTTGGCGGCATTGCCTTGAAGAGAGGAGGAGGAAGGTGACTGAGAAGTGCGTGTCAAATTGAAAACTGAGCTGGTAGCCACGTCGACAGCTTTGCCGACGCATGAGCTACAGTACCGGTGTGCCCAAGGAGCGCGTACGCACATGTGAGAGGAATTTCCATAAAGCAGTACATATGTACTGGTTATTTTCCTTACCGCAAACAAAACGGAAAATTACAATCATTGTTAGGTTCGGCAATGGTGCTGGGGTGGATATCGAAGTGCCGACCAAGGGAAAGTTTAAATACGACGATAATTTTGAAATATTACAGGCTGGGTTGAGTGGTGTCAACCTGTAACATGAATGCTTCTTCATGAGTCTTGGTTGAACAGACTGTGGGTGCCCAAGATTGCCCCTAACTCTGAGAAACGTGAAGCCCGCCGCACTCACCCCGGTGGATCCATGCAGACCGT